>JAJJWW010000926.1:0-90447 GCA_023531295.1 Papaver armeniacum
AATCCACGACATGTGCGGAGTGAATGGACACACTGTTTCTGGAGATGTAGTCAAAAGCTGAGAATTTCATCGGGATATGTATGTAAACTTTGAGTTTAACGCTTCATGGTTCTGTGAGGGATTTTCCGAGATCCAAAGGCTGCAGGCTGAAGCGGTTGATGGCCCTTCCGCGGATTTGATTAATCAACATGAGGAAGAAGTCGAGAAGTTGTCCCAGGAGTTGAAGCTGAAACAGGCGGCTCTTCAAAGTATGAAGGACATTTTCTCCAAGAAGAACGAGCCATTGTTAGGCAATTTCCCTTGAATGTTTTTAGTTTTTTTTTTTTTGTGAAAGGCATGAGAAACGCCTAGTTTATAGTTTGGTTTTCTGGTTTTTGGATTGATAGATGATTGCTTCTTATAAGAGTTTTTTGGATTATTTTGGAATAATTGCCTCTTGATCAATCAATATGTCAAAATCTGAATTGCGAATGTAAATAGCAAAATCATTCGGGAAAATTGCAAAACCGTGAATGTTGCGTGAGAAAGGGAAAGATATGAAATCTTGGGATGATTGGGTTATTGGCTTCCATTGTAAATGTGAAAAACCTAACAATAGATCGTGTAAACATTGTCTGGAAAAACTTACTCGCTTTAGGGTCTTTCACCAAAACTGAATCTTCAGGGAGTAAAGTCTTTATGTGACGCCCTTCTTGCCGCGAGAGGTCCCCAGTCATTCTTTATTGTCTATGGAACATCTTTATGTCGATCCGCGGTCAGGCGGAGAATCTTTAGTCCCCAGACGCAATTATGGAATCTATAGTTGAATTTGCAATCGAGAGATTAACCTCCCACTGTGGTCGCCAATTGTTTATGGGTAAAAACCGTTTCTGCTGATTTTGGTAATTTCGGGTGTGTGGATGAGAAACGAATCTAAACCCTAAACAATGCACTGCACGGGAGTACTTTTGATTCGAGAGATCAATCTGTACAATCCTGGCCTAAACCAAGAAATGGCTGTTCCAGGATTGCTTCGGTCACAAAGTGAAGGAGAAGGGTTGGTCTTAGGGAGGGAAGCGAAGAGAGTGTTGAGACCAGAATCGTTGATTCTGATGGTGTGGTTGTTTATGACTTGTATATGAAAGTAGAACTGGCTAGCAGGATAGAAAGCTACCAGGTGATTTCTAGATACTGTGTTGTTGCTGACCAAAACTTGTTGTTTCGTGGTAAATAGGTAAAAAATATTTATACAAGTCATATTGAAACGTACCATGGTCTCGTAGGAAATGCAAACGATTGAGCGGTGGAAGAATAGAGTAACATGTAACCGTCAGGCATTATGCTTCCTTGATGAAAGAAATGAATTAGTTTACACCGTTACTTTCATCACCATTAATTGTCCCACTTCATGAAACTTTCTTATAATGGGCATATTGTACGCCACACGCTATAAACCGCCAGACCAACACCCTGATGAGTATCCCCCAGTTTGTGACATGTTTGATGTCTCGAGTGTTTTCGTGGAAAACGTGTAGCAGGTTGCTATGTGTGGCAAGTCAAAGTCAAGAGACTTTCCATAGGAAAATAGCATGTGATGCTATTAGGATTGCCTTGGCCGGACGTCTAAAACTTGCCACAAGTCCGCCAGTTTGGTGGCGAACTTGAATGGCTGAGATTGCATCTCATGAAGAAGGGTAGCCGTTGATTATGGCTATCTTCTGTTGGCGTAGAAATTTTTCCAAAATTAGGGTTTGGCATGTCGAAACCCTAACTAGTGCATGTGGCATGGCTGCGGCATGGTGGCGTTGTGGCATGGACACACCTCTGGCGTTGTGGTATGGCCAAAGCTAGGATTTGGCGCCGTGGCCAAAGTTAGGGCTTGGCGGCGTGGCCAAGGCTAGGATTTGGCGCGTGTAATAAAAGTAAGGGCTTGGCGGCGTGGCCAAGGCTAGTATTTGTCGTCGTGTCCAAAGTTAGGGCTTGGCGGCGTGGCCAAGGCTAGGATTTGGCGCTGTGGACAAAGTTAGGGTTTGGCGGCATGGCCAAAGCTAAAGTGGCTCGTGGCATGTTACTGCGGCAGAGTGGCATGTTGGCACGTTACTTCGGCAGAGAGTGGCATGTTAGCATGCCGATTAATATGTTGTTGTGGCAGGGTGTGTTTGGCTTGCCAGTTAGTATGGTGGCGCGGCAGGGTGCGTTTGGCCTTTAATGTATGGTGGTGAGTTTAGAGCGACTTGATTGGTCAAGAAAAGGGGCCGGCCAAACGTGAGGCGCGGCCGCACCTCTAGTGCTCATGGCGCATTTAAAGTGACCTAATTGGTCGGTAGGAAGGAGAGGGGACGGCCAAGCATGGGCGTGGCTACACTTCTTGTGTGAGTGTGGCGGCTTTAGAGCAACCTGATTGGTAGATGGAAAGTAGGGCCAGTTTAGGATGGGGTGTGGCCAGCAGCAAGTGGCGCCGGATGGCCTAAGGAATGGCCACGCTTCCCTTTGCTGCTGCTCCTACCCCGTGGCTCCTCGTTTTCTGATTCTGGGCAAGATTTTGCGTCTACTAATCCATGGAAGATTAATTACCTAGTTTGCCTAGGCTTAAATTTCGACAAGCAAGGTCTGATACACTGCGCGAGGCGCAAAACCCTAACTTTTGCAAGTTAGTCAGGGTAATTGATCGAATTCTATGTGTTGACACATAGTTCTTTTAAGTTCATTACCGAGAGCAAAGATGCTTTACGATTGAATACTTTATGCAAAGATCTTATCCTTGATATTTGGAAATTCGTGCTACTCTCGCTTTGTGAGTGAACACAAATTGTCATGCCATATCAACATTAAGGGTTCAGCTAGGGGAACATAGCATAGAAAGCATTTAAAGAAACTTGTATTAAGTGAATATAGGCAAGGCGCCGAAATTTACAGAACATCTGGGATGGTTTCTATATGCACCAGTCTGGATAAATTTCATGTAAATATATTAAACGGCTCAATAAATATGTCAGTGGAGAGGTTAACACCCACGGATCCGTTTCTTTACAGAGTGATGTCACATCAGATGCAAGGTTTTATAATTTTAACCCTAAGTTAAAAACCACCATCAACTCCTGCGAAGCTACACTCTCCAGGCAATTGTCACATTTGCGAGTTGTCCATGCGGCAAAAAAAATAATTTTCAGGATTGGATGGCTTGTTGGAGACCCTCTCAGGTATAGATAATGGCAAAGGACATACTCCTAGCTTTGCCTTGATTTCGATGTTGATGTACCCGTAAGCGTCTCTGGATTCTCCCTCTGAGTTTTTGATTTTAGTTGTGTTATGAACAGACGTCTGCTTTGAAATCTTTGCAACTCTCAGAGTCTCGACGGTGAAAATGTTGGAATTAGAGGTCGCGTCTGTCAAACTCAACAACCTTCAAGTGAGCGGCGATTAGGAGTCCTCGGTTGCATATATCAGTCGCGCTTTCCAGGAAAGATTGAGGTTTGGGAGCGGCTTCTCTGACTGGAAACAGAAGCCTGCCACGGTTGGAGGCTATAAATATGTTTTGACGTTGCGCATTGGAGAAATACAGAATTTCACATAAATGCTCCATCATAGACTGTACGGTTTTGTGAACGGAGCCTCAGAAAGCATTAATGCACAACTCCATCAATTGATGTTTAGTCACATTTGGATCATGACAATCGAACGCCTGAATTCTGAATCCCTTGACATAATCATTCGGATGTTTGTTGTTTCGCTCCTTCTGAGTTGTGGCCATGTCCGTTTGAATTTTGGAAAGAACTTCCTGTCTCTCCATTAAATCGATAATGGTAATGGGAGGTTGGCTTCATATGGCTCCTCCAGTCTCTCGTCCCGACGAATAAGTGGTAGCAGCCCTGGATATGATTGGAGACATCGTGATCGAAGAAATATTATGAGTAGTGGCGGCTCTGGCTCTGGTAATAGGAGGCGTCACGCCAGAGGGTATGCTTCCGGTGCTGCTGGTGTTGGTGTTAGAGGATGTAACGCCATGATATGTGTTGACTTCGCTTGCGGGCAGTATATTGATGTTGGCCATTCCATTTTTTCCGATACGGCGACATACTCTGTCTGCATCGTCGTTGGAGGAGGCACATACATAAGACAAGGATTCAATATTTTTTGTGTCATCTCTGAAATTGGCGGATGTTTGCTGGCTCTTGCTACAGCCGATTTGCCATACCTTCCATGGTGATTGGATTTCGAGCATTGGCGGATTTGGTGATTGAAATGAATTCTGGTTAATGATTGAACTTAGACCTAAGATCCACCATCTTGAGTTTGAAAAGATTGGAATGAAAATTGAAAAATTGGCTTCGCAAACGAGAGATTAATCTCCCACTATGGTCGCTAGTTATTTTGGGGTAAAAACTGATTATGTTGGTTTTGGTAAATTTGGGTGTGTTAATGAGAAACGAACCCAAACCCCCAAACAAATGCACTGCACGGGAGTACTTTATATTCGAGATATCAATATGTACAATCCTAGCCTAAACCAAGAAATGGCCGTTCCAGTCTTGCTTCGGTTACAAAGTGAAGGAGAAAGGTTGATCTTAGGGAGGGAAGCGAAGAAGGTGTTAAGATCATAGTGGTTAACTCTGAAGGTATGGCTATTTTATGACTTGTATCATAATATGGAACTAGCTTGCGGAATGTAAGCTATCAGTTCTTTGGTTTTCTGGATACTGTGTTGATAACACTTCTTGTGTTGTTGTCTTTTAAAATAGGTTAGAAACTTATTTTATACAACCATAATTGAGTGCCCCTGATCTCATAGGAAGTGAGACAGTTGATCAGTGAAGAAGTGGAGTCATGTGAAAGTGGTGATCATCATGTTTTCGTCTACTTTCTTGTAATGGGAGTGTTGCACGCCGCACGCTGTAAACCGCCAGACCAATACCCCAGTGAGCATCCCCCAGTTTGTGACACGTTTGATATCTCGAGTATTTGCTGATTGGGTCTTGTGTGTATGACCTAAATATTCTGACCAATCACGCGCAAGCTAAGTGGCGGGTGGTCATGCTGTGACGAGCCAAATCATGAGACTGGCTGTGAGAAATAGCGTGTGACGCCATTAATATAGTCTTGGTTGGTTATCTAAGATTTAACCTAGGCTAGTCAATTCTGCTGGCGAAGTTGGACGACCGAGATTGCACCTAATGGAAGAGATGGTCGTTGATTATGGCTACATGTTGTTGGCGCCTGTTAATAGTATAGTGGCATTGTCGCGCCTATGGCATGGTGGCATGGCCAAAGCTAGGACTGGGCGTCGTGCCCAAAGTTAGGGCTTGGCGGCATGGCCAAGGCTAGGATTTGGCGTCGTGGCCAAAGTTAGGTCTTGGCGGCATGGCCAAGGCTAGGATTTGGTGTCGTGGCCAAAGTTAGGGATTGACGGCATGGCCAAGGCTAGGATTTGGCGTTGTTGCCAAAGTTAAGGCTTGGCAGCATGGCCAAGGCTAGGATTTTGCGTCGTGGCCAAAGTTAGGGCTTGACGGCATGGCCAAGGCTAAGATTTGGCCGTGGCCAAAGTTAGGGCTTGGCGGCATGGCCAAGGCTAGGATTTGGCTCTGTGGCCAAAGTTAGGGCTTGGCGGCATGGCCAAGGCTAAGATTTGGCGTCGTGGCCAAAGTTAGGACTTGGCAACGTGGACAAGCTAGATTTTGGCGCCGTGGCCAAGCTAGGTTTTGGCGCCGTGGCGAGTTTGAAACAGCCTGATTGGTCGGTAGGAAAGTGGGCGGCCAAACATGGGGCGTGGCCATATCTCTAGTGTGTGTGGCGTATTTAGAGCGACGTGATTGGTCGATGGGAAAGAGGAGGGCCAGCAAGCAACATGGGGCATGGCCATCTGCAGGTGGCATCTGCTAAGGCAGACTGGTTGGTCTATAGCATGGCCACACCTCCTTTGTTGCTGCTCATACTTCCCGCGGCTCCTCTTTCAATTCTTGTTTTCCAGATTTTGGGTAGGATTTTTCTCCCACTAGTCCATGGCAGATCAATTGCCTAGCTTGCCTTAGTTTCGACCAGCAAGGTCTAATATACTTCGCAGGACGCAAAAAACCTAATTCTTTGAAAATTAATTAGGTTGATATTGAATCTTGTGAAATATCACAAAATTGATTGGATTCATCGTGTTGACACAAAGTTATTTATTCCTTTGCAGGATGATGACGCATTAAATACAGGGTTTTACAATTTTGTCCCTGAACTGAAAACCACCATCAACAGTATGCTAACTGTTGCAAGTTATTCCAAGTACGAGAACCATAGTATGCATACTCGTATGTGTACTGGTTGGTTTGATGAAAGTCCGGGAACTTAGTATGCATACTTGTATGCGTATCGACGTAAGTTCAAGTTCCGGAATTCAACTGAGTTTGGAGGTATGTGTACCCATTCACATACTTCAATGTGTACACGTTTATGTACGGTTACCCATATCTAAATGAAGTCACTTTTAATTTGTGTGTAACAATCTAAGTTCGATCAAATGATTGAAAGATATTAGCTTATGTCTAATCAGGTTTTCATCTAACAGTGAATATTGAATGCTTTGTTACCAAGGTAACATTGATTGCAAACCCTAATTTGAAGACTATATAAAGGAGAACTCTAAAAACTGAGAAACCTAATCTCCACACCTCCTGTGTGATACTAGTTGCGACTAGTGTCGATTCTCCTCTAACCTAGGTTTTTCCTAAACCTAGGTTTTTCCTATCTATTTTATATGTAGTTGCGTGTTCTGGTCTTGCTTTATTCTATCGTATTGAGTATTATCTTCTCTAAGATTTTCTCGATATTTAATCTCCGATAGGCAAGATAAAAAGTAGTCACAAACATCTTCGTCTCATCGTTTGTGATTCCACGATATCTAGTTTCGCTACCATACAATTAAGATTATTGTGAGGTGATTGATATTATTAGGCTGTTCCTCGGGAATATAAGTCTGGTGTATCAATTGGTTCCTGTTCACCTTGATTTATCAAAAGACGGAACAAAACTCATAGGTATTTCTGTGGGAGACAGATTTATCTATTCAATAGACTTTTCTATGTGAGACAGATTGGTTTTTCAAGTCTTCGACTTTGGGTCGTATCAACTCTTAGTTGTGGGTGAGATCAGCTAAGGAAATCAAATGCGTAGAGTCTTACGGGGATTCAGAGGCGTAAGGAACGCGACTGTACCTTGATCAGTGTGAGATTGGTTAGGGCTCAACTACATTCCAGTACGAAGTTAACTTATAGTAGGTTAGAGTCTATAGCGGCTTAATATAGTGTGGTGCTCAAATATGGACTAGGTCCCGGGGTTTTTCTGCATTTGCGGTTTCCTCGTTAACAAAACTTCTGGTGTCTATGGTATTTCTATTCCGCATTATATTTTCTATATAATTGAAATATCACAGGTTGATAGTTCAATCAATTAGATAATCCAACCTTTGGTTGTTGATATTAATTGATTGACACTTGAACATTGGTCTTTGGTACCGTTCAAGTTGTTTCACATAATAATCAGGCTCACGGATTTCTATATGTTTGATTTGCTAATTACATTGTGAAACAAAGATACAACTCTTGGATATATTTCCGTTGATTGAGTCTGACTGTCTAGTTGATTTTCTTGGAATTATATTAGAGTTTGTCCATACAGATTGCCTAAACGAAATATTGGGTGAGGTTATTAGACCCCCGCTTTTTCAATTGGTATCAGAGCAGGCAAACATGTTTAAGACCTTATAAGTATGTGTTTGTAGTGATCTGACTCTATGGAAAGTAGTGATATCTCAATAAATGCACCACCAGATCCAGGGATTCCATAATTCTCTTCCATGACTGGTTTAATGAAATATGTAGAAGAAATTCTATCTAAACCTCCACCGGGTTTAAAATCCCTAGAAGTGTTTCAAGGCTTGAATAAAGGCCTTAGAGCTTATCTCTTGATGTTGAGTTAAGAATCTCTTGATAAGCTAAATCAAGTTATGATGAATAATGATCATGTTGAGGTTGATATTGATGCTCTTATCAGTAAGGGTAATCCCTATCTTTCCTGTGTCCCAGACAAACTGGATAGAATACAAGAAGTATCTTAACCTCATCTATCAGTCAGTTCCATCTCTGAAGTTGACTCTGTTCATCAGTCAAACCCTGATACACCTTCTCAAGATAATGGTATTGCCCTCTTTTTTGATAAAGTCAGGATGTATCTTTTTATCAAAAGAGTTTCCTTCTGCATTACTAAAAATTATCTACAGAGACTGGTTTTTATAAGTTTTAAACAAAGAAATCAGGAACACAATTTCTCTTTGTGCTCTCTTTATGTTCTTTTAAAAATTTGCAAAAACAGTCTTGGATTCTTCTAAAAGGTATGTCTATAAACTTGAGCAAGATTTGTGTTTTTATCATTTGCTTTGAGTACTTATAATGATCCATGTACCTTGCTTATCATTTATACCTAACTTGATTTGTGTTTAAGGTTCTTAAACGTTTAGGTTTGAGAATAGTAGTTCGGGATGTTTGGAATTCATGGTACACATACCAGGTATGCATACCATCATTTAAAATCAAAATCCAGGGATTTTAGTTCACAAACCCGTTTGCATACTGCTCCAGGTCACGGAAATTCGTTTGCAAACTGGTATGCATATTGGCATGTAGACGTCGATATTCGGTAAACTTGTTTTGGCCGTAACTTCTTCGTTTGAACTAGGAATGACCTCATTCTTTTTGCATTCTCTTCCTCTTTGAATTCTCTTCAAAAGGGAGATTAGAATTCTTGAATTTGGATGAGGTAAGATTGGTATTTGTCCCATCTCTTGTTTTTGAGTGTTTTGCTCTGTTTCGTCGCCCTTGTTCCACTTCTCTTGGACTTGGGCACTTGGATTCTTGGAGTACTAATTTTGTAAGCTCATTTGTAACTTTTACAAGAATTTTTTTGGTGAATCACAAAGAAGGAAGTTCAAGAATGGATAGTAGCACGCATTGCTACGGGATTCTTGAATGTTTACAATCATCTTATGTGAACTATGGTGCATGGTCGTTAATGACTTTGTATGTTCTTCTTTGTTAAGAAAATATTTTTATACGCCTTTGGTAGATATTCTTAGTGTAAATCCGTGCGAAAAAGATTGATTCTACCTTCTAAGGACAAATCATCTTATATGTGCCTTACGAGTTTGTCTTGATGTCTAGGAAACTTCTTATGAGAATTTATTCTTTTGTTTTAAGAAGGATAACTAGGGTTTGGAATAGAAATTATTGTGAGTACACATAGATATTGCCAACGATTTTCATCTTGCAATGTTTTAGATTTATTTATTTAAATTCTAAAGTTTATTTGGAAGATGATTTTGCAGTATTAATCTTTATTGGTTTTATATATTGCAAAAATTGTTATGGGATATTTTTGTTTGCGTCCGTGAACTATGATTATCCCATATATGTCAAAAGTTAAGTCTATTATATGTCTTTATGCAAATATTGATGGAAAATAGAATGAACTTTTGATAACAAAGATTAATTCTATGGTATAATTATGCAAATATAATGCTCAAACATGCGTGGATACACTTCCAAATTGCAAATTGATCTCACCGCTCAACTTCACCGACGAATTGATTGGTGGCTTAGAATCACGATTTTCATGGGACGGTGAGACATGGGCGTGAACATCAGCCTACCATCTTGAGCCCAGCCCGCCAAGGCCAAGACCATGCTAGGTCAGTCTTGGAAACGTTAGCCGGGAAAAGAGTATGGCGCGCGGCTTGCGGTATCAAACTTCTATCGCAAAATCAATCTCACCACTCTCTTGACGGTCAAATGACGCGCTTTCATGAGGGAAGCGGCACCTACACCATCAGTCAACACGCTGGGCCTTCCAAAATCCTTCCCATGCTTGGTTTCCCTAAGCCGAGAGTGATGCTTGCGCACACTCTTCAAAACGCATATTAAGTGTCTCTCAAAATCTCATTCTCTTGGTTATATGAGTTGAAGCATCATTATCCATCTTACCCAAAAACCATAAAATACACACGATACTTCACTCAGCAGTGCGTGCAACGTTCACAAGAACGTGTTAGGAAGTCATGGACTTTTTGTTACCGACACAACCCACTACTCCATCATTCCACTACCTCCACTTCCACGAGAAACGTGAATAATGACTTGTATAAATAGGTTATCCGCCCTATTTCCAACGCGACAAGGAATAACGGAGAACAACAAAAGTTCGGACGACGTAAACCAAGTGTTAATACAAAAACCGTATTCAAACAAGCTCCGCTTGCATCCGTAAGCTTTCATCTTTCTATTCAAGTCATAAGGCCAACAAACTTTGTGATCAGAAACAAAGCCATTTCTTGGTTTAAGGACTTCCTGATCTCTCGAATCTACAGCACTCACCGCGCGGTGCATTTGTTGAAGGTTTAGATTCATTCCTCATCCACACCACAAATTACCAAAAGAGTAGTTTTCACCCATCAACAATTGGCGACCACGGTGGGAGGTTGATCTATCTACAAAAAAATAATCAAATTCTCTCTCACGATGTATCTTTGATATCATGGGAAGCATAGTTGGAATGTTGGAGGATGTCTTGGCGGTGACGCTGAGAGGACGGAGCGAGACATTTACCAATGACATAGAAGCACAATTACGAGAAGGATGCATCCGTTCTCCGGCAAGAAAGCAGTGAATCCTTGGCATGGATCACACCTCTACGGTGGAGAAGCAAGAGGAGCACGGTATCGGACAGATCGTAAGAGATGGACAACATGGTCCAGCATTTAAGGAAGAGACTTGTCCGAGGAGTACTACAACGCGTCGCGATAAAGCAAAGGAACTGCGCCCTATGGAGCCCTACTAGAGGATTTATATCTCAAAACTTTGGATCGACTTTTCAACCGACCGGAGAAATGCTCGAGGAAGGAGAAATCAATCGGGAAAAGCTGAATCGGGGGATGGGAACGTTCAATTGAGTGACATATGCGGCATCTTCCACATCCCTCTTGCTGGGCAAGCGTCAAGCAGATGTGACGGCACTCGCGGCTTCATCCCTCCCCACGCAATCAAAGCCACGGAGAGACATCAGCTGAAAAGCTAGAAAATTCCCTTAAAATGAATCGTGGGTGCGAAATGGAGGTGGAATATGCAACGCTTGAAGCGCATTGTCGGGAGAAGCTTGGTTGGAGATGACTTTGAGAGGATTTTCTTAGAGACTTCCTCCGGTTTTGATATAAGTGAGACTTCAAAGGCAAGTAAGTTTTACTCAACAACTTTACAAGAAAGATAGTTTAGAATTCTCGGGACTTAGACACGTAGAGAAAGAGGCTCTGATCAAACGCCATGTTTGCTACCCTCCCTTTTACATAACATTTGCAATTTCATATAATGCGTGCAATCATTCATGACCAAGATGCAAATCTCATTTAACATAATCTCTTTAGAATTATTCACAAAACTATCTCAAAATAAGCCAATTCAATTACCTATTAATCCAAAGCGGGAAGTCAAAGAAAATCCTCACTATCACTCAAAAAAAAGAAAAGCATATAAGAGAAAACGCCAAAGTATATGATACTTCAAGGAAATTAAGCAACAACTCATCCTTGCAGAGAGACTTTCATCCTCTTTGGCTGTTCTTTAGACAACCTCTCAACCTCTTCTTCCCGGCGAGCAACATGGTCCCGGAAGGACTTCAACAATTGGAGCTCCCAATCTTGGAGAACCCTTGAAGAACCAAGGAGGATTGAAGGTACTGCGCAAAAAGAATCTTCAGAAACTATTCCACTGGGCCGCTCAGCCATCCTCGGGATAGAAACTAAAGCTTCTTTGACGCGGTTGTATGCAAGACGACTTTTGAGCTTCGTGGTGGTAGAAATATGTACAAAATGAAAATCCACCAACCAACGCATGTCTGGATATGAGTAGTAAAAGGAGGATCGAACAAAGCCCTGCATTCACCAACCGCAAGAGTTTGTTCTCTTTCACTCGGTGCTAATTTCCATCACATGGCCCCGTCAACAAGATCACTAAGGGATGAGCTTTCATCATCTCTCGTGGTGGAAAAAGGAGCGGTTTCTCCGGACTTCAGCATGAAGGTCGGGAGAGACTTCTCAGGAAGATAGGTTGAACTTGTGCAAGCCTTACAGTTTTGAATGCTAACCTTGTGAAGCATTATCTTTGAAATTCCGATTTAAAACAAGGATCGTTTTGAAGGTTTGGAGAAATGAAAGAAGCCGGCGGGGGAGATTCAAACACTGCATATTGGAAGAATTGAGGATTACGGGAATGCAGGGAAATCTCGGCTCTGGTTAAATGGGACGTTATCTTGTATCTCGGAAGATACGTTGTTCCCCCAAAATTCTTTATACAAGGTCCTTGGGTTTTTCTCCCAATTAAGAAATGAGATCTGAACGAATAAATGAATCAGGCCCCATTTGGCGAGCAGCCCATCAATATTGTGCGGAGTCACAGAAAATTCTCAATTTAAAGGCAGGACTCTGGAATCCGTAGAGTAAACAAGTTCTCCAGTTTCTTTTATGTAAGTTGAGAACACATATTATCAAATACGTCTACAAGTTTCACAGCTTCTTCTTATTCCATCGGAGTATTGAGCAATGTTGAGTGAAGGTGCGGGAGTAGGAGCATAACCCAAGTGTTCCCATAAGAGCGCCCGAAGAAAAGCGAAACTCCACCTTCTTGTGTTAGAAACATGCATATCCATTGCTCAGGATGAGAATACAAAGTGATCCAAGGAACAATGCACCTAAGAGGAAGAACTTCACCCTTTTATAGCAATTTTGACAAGGTCACTTCTAATTGTCCTCGTCATCAAATACATGGATAGCCATAAAGACATGAACGTGATCAAGCCGAGCTCGTTTTCCAACTTGATTCAACTCTGGCGGGAAGACCACTCCGGCACCCGCCGGGTAAAAGCATCTCGCATCTTTTTCTCCTCCTTCCCATTGTCGAATTCAACCTTTTGAAGTATCAAAGATAATTACTCTTCTCCCATCGGAGAGTTCGTAAGAAAGACTTCGCAGGCGAGGTTCATTAATGCTACACTCAAAGTGTCTAGATATATGTGTGAGTGGAAATCTCATTTTTGCCATGACCGCACGGGTTTGTGCTTTGGAGTTCTTATTACTCAACATACGTCTCATCCATCCCTCATGTGGAGCATGGCAAATCTTGAAGTCAATAGGAGAAGGCGGATAATCCGAGACAAAATCTCATCACAAGTGGGAAGAAGAGAATGGATCATCCATATTTTCGAATCTAAAGCAAGACTATCTTATGAGAAGGATGTTTCAATATTTGGAAAAGGCGAGGTGAACAACTCATCATTGATGTTTATCCTTTGTCAACACTTCCCGATAGCACCGCATTATCTTCGAAGACATGTTGAAGTGAGTTCTCTTTCTACCGCGATGAGATAAAAGACAGGGAGTTAGAACTTGTATGAAAGCATGAGAAGTGTAGTCACACACGGCAAGACACAACTCACGAGCGGAGCATGCAATAGCCGGTCCAAACACCATTCAAGTCCGGCACAAAATTCAGTTTGAGTATTGATTTTTCACAGTACAAATTTTAGTCAGACAAGCTTCGATGCAGTATCGATTTATTTAAATTATAACTTTCAAGTCGGTATAAGTTTTCAAGATTCAAAAGAATTTCAGTCAAGCATGTGTGAATAAGACCCACGTTCCGGCATACACGGCGGGCCGCATTCATCCGCATGCATCACAACACAATTTTCTTTATTCATGGGAATTGTAACTGATTCAAAGCTAAATGGTGGAAAAAGCTAAGCATGCACATGTCTTACAAAAGTCTAGGGTTTTATTTTTCTCAAAAAAAAAAAAAAAAAGAGAGGAGACCGAAACTTCCTTTTGAAATGGGGCTTGAAGAACTATTGGCGGCGGAAATGAATTGGTTGGACGGAGCGACCAAGCACAAAAATAAAAATAAAATCAATGTTCGTGAGAAAAAGAAGAAAGGGCTTGGTCTCTTTTTATACTCAAAATTAGAAGAATAGAAGAAGGATTCCTCCCTTATTTGGTTTCCTCTTTGATTAAATACCCAAAGAAAGGAACCCCCACAAGGGTATAGCAGGAAACTAATGATCGGCCAATACTCTTTAAACTCCTTTATGTCGTATGTCAATCTCATGCCTAATAGTGTCCTGCGGGGGACAAATGATGGTGGATTTTCGTTTAAGGTTAAATTTGTAAATAAGGAAAACTCATGCGCCGACATCTTGTAAAGATAAAGCCATTTATTGTTGAAACTTCTTAATTCACCAAGAACGGAGCATGTAGAATTTCATATCGCCCTTGTATTTCCTGTACATTATTTGGCATGGCAGAGTGTTACTCTTACGAGCAACAGAACCTCCAAGCACTATAATGAATCATTAATGGCATGACGAACTTGTGAGTAACTTCCAAATCAGTGGTGATTCTCGGTGGTTATACAGCCGAGCCCTCTCTCGGTGTATTATACTAGCCCGATTGAGGCGGGTGATTGAGCATCCTGCAGACCGACCATATCAAGTCATCCAACTCATGATTGGCGACCCCTGCATCAATTCCATCACCCCCAAGCGGTATGGAATACATAACCCCGCATGGCCGACCATTGGCCTTTGCTTGCCAGAAACCGTCCATACCAAGCATTATGGGCTAAAACCCTAATTAGGGTTTGCATATTACATGTGCCGCAAATCTGTCTCAACCATCCATGAGACTCAAAGGGCCGGGCATCGACACAATCACCATGTGACAGGGCCACACTTGACCAATTTGGTCAAAACCAACCATGGTTGGTTACAACACATTCGTATGAAATAGAAAGCTTTGAAAGCCAAAATTAGGGTTCAAGCCATCACACGCGTCCATCTTCTCTGCACGAATGGAGGGTCTGCATTAGATTAGGGTCGGTCATACCACCGGCATGACCACATTGGGCCCATCCACCTCTTATGGGTCGGCCAAGGCATATCACGCCGTCCAATTCAAACATGCGTGATACACTTCCCAAATTGCAAATTGATCTCGACCGCTCAACTTCACGGACGAGGTGAGTGGCTTAGATCACGTTTTCATGGGGCGGTGAGACATTGAACATCAGCCTACCATCTTTAAGCTAGGGTTTCTTGGAAAACGCAGGAAAAAGAGTATGGCGCGGAAGTATCAAACTTCTATCGCAAAATCAATCTCGACCACTCCTCTTTGACGGATAAAAATTCATGTTTCATGTAATTTGTTAATGTCAAAATGAAACCTCTTCAAAAAACCTTCTTTTCTTAAGGTCGCGGTCGAGTCTTGTTGTTCTCTAGGGAATGACATTTTACGGGGAGAGTTCTTAATTGAATCTTGTGCTCAATTTCCAAATCTTGGGCAAGGCGAGTGGGGTTACCGACACACAACTCCACTTACCCATCATTCCACTACCTCCACTTCCCATGAAACGTGAATGAGGCTCAATGACTTGTATAAATAGGTTCTCCACCCTATTTCCAACGACAAGGAATATCTGTACGGAAACCAAGTGTTAATACAAAAACCGGAGTTATCTTGTATCTTTATCTCCCTAAGAAAGTCCTTTGATGAATACACTAAGTTTTGAGGCATTTGTGAAGGTTTAGTGAAATCATCGATAAAAATTCAAATTTGTTAATTCAAAATAAATCCTTCTTTTCTTGTTCTCTTTTAGTCAGTTCTTAATTGAACTTGTGCTCAATTTCCAAATCTTTGTGGGAGTCATTGTGGAATATGAGAATTCCAGTTTTTATGTGAAATCATTGATCCCTTAGTTTTTGCACCTTTGCCAATTTATATTGACAAAAATGGGGAGAATTATTGTGTAGTTCACACTACAAATACATATGGTTTACGGATCATTATGTAAGGAGGAGTGGTTTTCATTGTGAGATGAAGTATTGACTAAGGGGGAGTGATACATATCACCATAGTATTTTTGTCAAAGTTGTGATGCAATTGGACTTTGATCTGTGTGTAATAATACTATGACACTGTATAATGATAATTGAGAACATCAGTTTTCTTATTGTTATGGCTACGGATCTTCAACAACTATGATGCTGAGTTGAACACGTTCAGAATCACTGGAGTACTTGGAGTGATGAAGAATTCAAGGAATGTTGAAGAACCAAGGAAATCAAGCATCTGGATGAGAAGCTACAAAATTTATTTATTTTGTAATCCATATGTATTGATAGTTTTGTCACTAAAATTGACAAAGGGGGAGATTGTTAGAGCACTGCTTGGTCGAACTCCCAAGAGTTTCTATCTCAAGCTTGTTTTTCAAGTTTAGTTGCCAAAATTATAAGTCTTGATTTCTAGTGTACTTATAGCTAAGTCTCGGATTAGGATAGAAAGTGTAGTTGACCTTTAAACTTCATGGTGTTCATCGATTGAAGACGACAAACTACTAAGGAGAGCTTGTGGAACTTCACCAACAAAAGGTATGTGGAGACTTGAACTCATCTATCACTTAAAAGTCTATTTACTCTATCTCCTATTTGAGACAAAAGTCATATAGCTATATATATAGACTTCGATTATACACATTTGATATTTCGATCCGAGAGTTTACTTCCTTATATATTTCTCGAAATATGTGTTGGTAAGCTTTCGCTTTAACCAGGTTCATCTTATATTCTTGATGAAAGTCAAAAGATGATCATGTGAAATCGCATGGTAACATCTTACATGATTTGTATGAGACAGTCATTTGATGTAGACTCGGAATGTTTCGTATTGATCTATAGATCACTTGAAAATTGCTTTAAAGCTAATAGTTTGTGTGAGACAAATATTGTCGTCTTCTAAGAATGTTTCAATGATTGAACTGGGAGTTTTGAACAATTAAACATGATTGGATATAGCATAGTATGCGTACTTGTATGCTAACTATTGTAAGTTATTCCAAGTCCGAGAACCATAGTATGCATACACGTATGCGTACTGGTTGGTTTAACGAAAGTCTGGAACTTAGTATGCATACCCGTATGCGTACAGGCATAAGTTCAAGTTCCGGAATCCAACTGAGTTTGGAGGTATGCGTACACGTTCGCATACTGGCGAATCCAAACTAAGTCCGGCCACTTAGGTATGCGTACAAATCGGTTTGTTCAAGAACTAATACATTTATAAATTAAGGAATGCAATCTTTTGAAAACCGTGGCTATAATGTTCATCAAAATCGATTTTGTTCAAATGTGTCTTGTATACTTCTATGAGAATATAAACAATTGAACAAATCTAAAACTAGTTTCATTTGATTCATTTGAAATAGTTGTGTTAAGATGAACAAGGTTGATATGAAAGTGTTCATATGGCTAGCTTCGGTTAACTATTGTTGAGCCAACAAGGTGTACATGTTTAGGTACGATTACCCATATCTAAATGAAGTCACTTTTCATTTGTGTGTAATAAGCTAAGTTCGATCTAACAGTTGAAAGATATTAACTTGAGTCTAATCAGATTTTCATCTAATGGTGAATATTGAATGCTTTGTTACAAAGGTAACATTGATTGCAAACCCTAATTTGAAAACTATATAAAGGAGAACTCTAGCAACTGGAAACCTAATCCCCACACCTCCTGTGTGATACAAGTTGCGACTAGAGTCGATTTTCCTTTAACCTAGGTTTTTCCTAAAACCATTATAGGTTAACGACTTAAAGATTTTATTGGGATTGTGAATCCAGACCCAACTATTTTCTCTGTAGTTGCGTGTTCTGATCTTGCTTTATTTTTCGATAGGCAAGATAAAAAGTAGTCACAAACATCTTCTTCTCAACGTTTGTGATTCCACAATATCTTGTTTCACTACCATACGATTAAGATTATTGTGAGGTGATTGATATTACTAAGTCTGTTCTTCGGGAATATAAGTCTCGATGTATCAATTGGTTCCTGTTCACCTTGATTTATCAAAAGACGGAACAAAACTCATAGGTATTTCTATGGGAGATAGATTTATCTACTCAATAGACTTTTCTGTGTGAGACAGATTGGTTTATCATGTCTTCGACTTTGGGTCATTGCATTAGTTGTGGGTAAGACCAGCTAATGGAAAGTGCGTAGAGTCCTGATGGGATTCAGAGGCATAAGGAACGCGACTATACCTTGATTAGTGTGAGATTGGTTAGGGCTCAACTACATTCTAGACAGAAGTTAACTTGTAGTAGGCTAGAGTCTGTAGAGGTTTAATATAGTATGGAGTTCAAATATGGACTAGGTCCCGGGGTTTTTCTGCATTTGCGGTTTCCTCGTTAACAAAACTTCTGGTGTCTTTGTCATTTCTTTTCCGCATTATATTTTCTATATATTATTGAAATATCACAGGTTGTGTGTATTTCAATCAATTAGATAAGCCAACCATTGGTTGTTGATATAAATTGATTGACACTTGAACATTGGTCTTTGGTATCGTTCAAGTTGTTTCACATAATAATTAGTCTCACGGATTTTTATCTGTTTGATTTGCTGATTACATTGTGAAACAGAAATACAACTCTTGGACATATTTTCATTGATTGAGTCTGTCTATCTAGTTGATTCTCTTGAAATTATATTGGAGTTTGTCCATACAGATTGCCTAAACGAAATATTGGGTGAGGTGGTTAGACCCCCGGTTTTTCAAACGCAACCGACGCGCTTGCTTCCCTCTTTAGAAGAAGTATTGGGCTCCACAGATGGTTGATAAAATGGTTTTTCTTTCCCTTAGGAAGGAGGAGAATCCCATCATTGAGTTGGCGGCTTACATTTTTTTCTGTCTTTGTCATAATGTGTTTAAGTATAATCCTCAGAATACCATCAAGAGAAATCTTGTGCCGATGGCCGTGCTGTTGTCTCGGGGTGTTTCTTTTCCTCTTGCGCCTATGTTCTTGGGTGGTTTATACCGTTACTTGGTTCTATTCTTCCATGACGTTCTCTTTGCTAATGCGGTTCACAAGGTCGAGGCTTATATTCCCGCCTCTTTCATGCAAGCGTGGTCTTGGGAACACCTCCCCGGATATGCTCATGATCCTCACGTTTTAGCAGTTCATCGAGAGGAGGATGTTGAAAAAGACGATGATACTGTTAGGAAAACCACCGTAACTTATGGTTATCCGCGGATGACTCTCTGGAACGGTAAATAGAAGGTACGTAAGGGAGATGTAGCTAAATTTATGGACGTAGCTAAGGACTTCAAACCCTTCCCTTATCATGATGGACGTTCAGGTCCGGGCATTACGATTTCACTTCGCCACTGGAGGGCATGGAATTAGATTTGACGCAAACCTTATCAGAATCCGATTTTGATTCAGTGATGGCGGTGCGGCTCAATTATCTTCTTGGATTTTACGCTGGTCTTGATGGTGGTTTTTACTTTAGGTATAAATTCGTAAAAGTCTATCTACCTGACCCGGCATCAGATGTAGTAGACATTGATATGTCTATATTCCGCGGGGAATTTGGAAAATGTATCAAAAATCCGATGAGTGCCTATGTCTCTCTTCATACTATATTGAAACTCAATCTCCTAGATGAATTGTCCACTAGTATAAAGCCTAATGAGTGTATAAGCTCCTAGCTGCATTATTCTGAAGATAGGAGTCACGAGTACTTTTCTTGTGCTTATGTTCCCTGCAGAACCCTTAATATTGGTATGGCATGACGGATTTGTGTTCACTCGTAGCGAGTAGCACGGACCTCCAAGTACCAAGGTTAAGACCCTTGCACAGAATACTCAGTCAGAAAGCAAAGAATAAACAGAGTCGCGGAGTAGGAGCAACAATGAGGGAAGTGTGACCATGCCATAGACTATTCGGCGCCACTTGGCCACGCCCCATGCTACCCAACCGGCCCTAATTCCTTGTTGACCAATCAGGTCACATTAAGCCTGCCACGCACACCAAAAGGGTGGCCACGCCCGTGCTTGGCCGGCCACCTACTTTTATTGACCAATCAGGTTGCTCCAAACCTGCCACAGCTTTAAAAGAGGTGGAAATTGTGTCAAGAAGTCGCCATACTAAGTTGGCTTCCCAAAAACCGCGCTAACATACTAACGGCATGCTAAACATGCCAAAGCGAGCATGCCAGGCGCACATGCCAAGTACACATGCCAAACGTACCATTTACCGCGACAGCATGCCAAAACGTACCAACCCACTCTCTGTTCGTGACTAGTATCACTACAGACTTCAATTTTGGCTAGCCTAACCGTAAGTGCGGCCATGCTCTAGTGGCGGTGGATGAAACCCTAACTTCTAATTGTGGCACAAAACTATGCCGCCTCGGGCCCACAACATGCCACAAGCCGTGCGGACTTAGGAAACCCTAAAAAAGGCGCCACACCACAGCCACTCGTGGAAATATTTGCTCATTTGACCGCTTCTACATGGTGGCCTTCCTATGGCTCCTCCGGTATGACTCTGGCACCGTTTGTATAAAATGCCATGACACGGCCACCTACCGCGTGCCGCATGCCATATGCGCTAATTAGGGTTTCGGCATGCCAAACCCTAATTTAGGAAAAGTTGCTACGCCAACCAAGCCAGATAATGTTCCACAGAGCATTGGGACTGATGTCGCCACTAAAACTGATGTTGCCACACCATATTGGAGTCTAACACTAATAAACCAAAATCTATTGACCATGGCTACGCCAGGCGCAACTTACACCATCGTGCCACTGGCATGGACATGTTATGCCACCCATTCCACCATGCCACTAGCATGCACGAACTATGACAACCATGCCACAGTGCCACTGGCATGCTCTAAAGGCGCCACTATACCATTGGCATATGCCATTATCAGGCGCCAACATGATATGGGCATAATCAATGGCTACCCTTCCTCATGAGATGCAATCTCAGCCGTCCAAGTTCGCCACCGAACTGACAGGCTTGTGGAAAGTTTTAGGCGACCAGCCGAGATAAGTCTAATAGCACCACATGCTATATTCCTGCGGCAAGACTCTTGACCTTGACTTACCACACGTAGCAAACTGCTACATGTTTTCCACGAAAACACTCGAGACATCAAACATGTCACAAAACTGGGGGATACTCATCGGGTTATTGGTCTGGCGGTTTACAACGAGCGGCGTGCAATACGCCCATTATAAGAAAGTGTCAGGAAACGGAACATTTAGTGATGGAAAGAAGTAACGGGTGTAAACGGATCCACTTCCTTCATCGTGAAAGCATGGTTTCCGACGGTTATACGTTACTCCACTCTTCCATCACTCAATCGTTCCCATTTTCTACGAGACCAGGCTACGTTTTATTATGACTTGTATCAATAGTTTTCACCTATTTCCACAAAACAACAAGTTTTTGGCCGGCAACAACATAGTATCCAGAAAATCACCAAAAACTGATAGCTTTTCACTCTGCAAGCCAGTTCCACTTTCTGATACAAGTTGATGTGGTTTTGAAGTTGTTGTAAAGTGGTAGTAAAAGTTCGTTCAACTCAGACTTGTAAAGACTCGATTTAAGACTTGAAAATATAAAATTCTAAAAACAAAGATAATATTTACACAAGTTTGTCACGATATCGAGAGATGCTAGGACTTCGGATTCCACCATTAATCACATTCAATTGGTTCATATAATGACTCATAACAATTCCAGCTCTTTTGTTGACTCTTTAATTTGCCAAAAGTAGATTTTATAAAGAATTAGATGTAAATCATAAGCATAGCACATCAAGAGTTCTTAGACTAAGCATACGCTATCAGACAAAATCACAACTAATCAAGAAAAATCATAAATCAATTAAAACAAGTGCAAAAGTCATAAAGGATCAAATATAGTTACCAAAAAATTTGTGAAATAAGGCTTCCTCCATCATCCCAGTGTTGGGGTTTAGCTCCTCATGTCGAAAAAACGCTCAAAATAATAATCCATTGCTCAAAAAGGTGTTTTTATTGAAGGTATGTGAGAAAAAGAATGAAAGCAGCTCAATCGTAACAGTTATAATTGTTACAGATCCAGTGTTACAAGGAATTGTTGCAAACTGAAGATAATTGTTACTAACGGACTGTTACAGGATTTGAAATTTAAGACTCTATGAACGACTGTCCTGCACAGCTGTATGTTCTTCATCTTCATCTTCTTCCTGCTGCTGCTGCAACTCATCCTGCAGCTAGAATTTCGGCTCTGCAGAGACACAAAAACTCCCCCAAACTCCCGAATACCCTATTTTGGACTCGAACCACCCCTTTTATACGCAACAGGTCGAATAAATCTCAAGAATATCTCGAATATATTTTTCTTCTCCCCACGGCCAGTTACGAGTTTTTTTTCCTTTCTTTTCTCTTATGCGTCTTATAAATTTGTCCAAACTCTTCTTAATCCGGTAATCAAACCTGGAAGAATCAAAACACAATATTCTCTCCAAACTGGCACGTAACTTCCAACCAAACTTTTCCCCGAGAAACTTTCTTCTTTCCCTGTTTTCGCAACCTTGTTTTTATGGAAAGAGTGTCTTCGTGTAAATCAGGTAACTCTCTCACACGTAACAATGCTTCTCGTCTCTGTTTTCTTCTCACCGGTTTACTATCCCCTTCTTTTTCGAATCTCAGACATCTACCGACCCTGGCTTATCATCACAGGCCCAAACTAACTTGGTCCGACATAAATCCATGAGAAATTATCGTCCAAATCCAATCAGGGAGTTCGCAGTTGAATATAATTGAAACTGATTCTTCCTGCTTCTGTTTTGATGAAACTCGATGATACTTCATTTTCTTTTGAACCGAAACACTTTACCTCTCCTGTTAGGTTAAAACAGGGTGATATCAGTCCACCTGTGTAAAAATATCCGAACAAAACTCAACCCAATTCAATTCGAAGAGTTTCTTTGCTCTCAGACGAAATTCCCGCCAATTTCTTGATTTGAAATGTTGAAGAAAGGTCACCCCTTAACCAGAGTAGGGGTGCCTTTAGCGGATGCCTTTAGGAGTGCCATGGGGTGCAAATAACGATGGGTTACCCCTTATCATCTAGGTTCCCCTTATCCATTTGAGAGCCCTTTAGCAGATGTCCTCCGGAGGTGCCTTTTAGCAACTTTTCGAGCCGATTTCTCCACACATGTTATTTCTCCAAAAACACCTACAAAGACATAAAATACCAAAATAAGCGCAAAATCGAGTACTAACATTACAGAGAATTGGGACTAATATCGACACATAAATGCGTCTATCACAAGTCATATAACAAGCCACATCTTCAGAATTAACTATTCTGGTCTCAACACTCTCTTCGCTTCCCTCCCTAAGACTAACCCTTCTCATTCACTTTGTGACCGAAGCAAGCCTGGAACGACCATTTCTTGATTTAGGCCAGGATTGTACAGATTTATCTCTCGAATCAAAAGTACTCTCGTGCAGTGCATTGTTTATGGTTTAGATTTGTTTCTCATCCACACACCCAAAATTACCAAAATCAACAGAAACAGTTTTCACCCACAAACAATTGGCGACCACAGTGGGAGATTAATCTCTCGGTAGAAATATCAATTTCCAATTTCCAAGTCCATTTTTCAATCCCAATCTCAAAATGGTAGAACTCGGGTCCGAATCAGCAACAAACCCTGAAAACACTAGCGCTGAAATCATACTTGGTATTAACGTTCCTTCCAGTGGCATTAATACGCCAGCTGTCAACACCAGCGGTGCGAAAAATGTTCCTTCAGGCATTACACCTCCAGTCACCAGAGCCGCTGCTGCCACCCCCAACGTTTTTTCAAGTGTGACACCTCCAACCGTCACCAGAGCCGTTGCTACTCCACCATCATGACGAGAGACCAGAGGAGCCAGAGGAAGCCGATTTCCCATTGCCATGGATGATTTGATGGAAAGACAGGAAGTTCGTAATTTGCTCAGACAATAAAGAATGACTGGGGACTTCTCGCGGCAAGGATGGCGTCACACAAAAACTCAAATTTATGCCCTGAAGATTCAGTTTTGGTGAAAGATCCTAAAGCGAGTAAGTTTTGCTAGACAATGTTTACACAACCTATTGTTTTGGATTTATTGGAGGTGTACACATGCATCAATTCCGTATTGACAGTGGAAATCGATAACCCAATCACCCCAAGATTTCATATCATATCATATTTTCTCTTTTTCATGCAACATTCACGGTTTCACAATTTTTCTAGAATAATTGTACTACTCACATTCATAATTCGGATTCCAACATATCAATTGATCCAAGTACCATCGTTCCAAGAATAATAATTCATTCCAAAAATAATCCAAAACTCTTATAAGAAGCAATCATCTATCAATCCAAAAAACCATAAAATCAAAAACATGAAAGAGGCGTCTCTTGCCTTTCAAAAAAAAAAAAAACCTAAGAAAAATAGGTTCAGAAAAATAAAAGCATTCAAGGAAAATTGTCCAACAACAACCCGTTCTTCTTGGAGAAAGCATCCTTCATGTTTTGAAGAGCGTCATGCTTCAACTTCAACTCCTGGGATAACCTCTCAACTTCCGCCTCATGCTGGTTAATAAAATCCGCGGAAGGGACTTCATCCATTTCAGTCTGCAGATTTTGGATTTCGGAAAATCCTTCACAGAACCAGGAAGCGTTAAACTCGAAGTTCACACACATATCTATATGGAATTCCCAGCTTTTGATTACATCTTCGGAAACAGTGTGTCCAATCACGCCGCACATGTCATGGATTGAAGATAAGGTTTCCTCCACGCGCTTAACCAATGCAAAGCGAATATCAACCTTCCTGGTCGTAACAATGTGCCCGTACCTTCTCCATATCTTGGTATATAGCTCCGCATGCTTCGCTGGGACACTGAATCCTCCAATCAACACATGACCCTCAAAAGGTGCTTCAAATGGAGGATCTAAAACGACACCTGCGGCTGGATGTGCGACTAGCAAAGATTCTTTGGGAACAATCACGCCCGTCGCCATGACAACATTTTTCGCCATTGGAGATACAACAACATCTTCATGATGATCAACCTCCATCTCCAGATTACCAGCGGGTTCGGTTTCCATGATTGAAGACACTGTTACATCTTCATTGTTGTGGATCTCCATCTCAGAGTTATTTTCAGAAGCAGCCTCTTCTTGTAAATATCACCAATTGAGCATTTATTCTGTATAAATAAATAGTCCAAGAGGAAAACATGTGGGAGACTCACCGACTCATCTGTGGGCCCACTGGGACTGGAAGAAGACTCACTGCTACGCTATGAAGTACTTTCCCCATCACCGTCGGACTCTGAGCTTTCTTCTTCTTCATCTTCCTCTTCACTGCTGAGAGGCTCAGTATCTCCATACTTTTCTTCAGAAAGCGCCACTTTTTAGCCACGTACAAGTGTGGTGAAGGCGTTTATCTTGTTGAGACCCTGAGTCAAAAGGGAAGAGATGATCAGCAACAAAACAAAAGATTTGTGTAATCCAATCAAGTTAATAAGGAGTTCATGCATACCCATGTGTTGGAAGAACTGAAGGTCACAAGAGTTGTCGAACCCGATTGGAAGCCACCTGCACGATATTTTTACCTTCGCCCCCTTTTCTGGGGACTACTCATATCTAGACTAAGAGATTTCCGCTTAACTGTGGGAAGCTCCCTCAACAATGGATATTTCGCTAAAACCGCAGAAGAAGGCTTCCCACGAGGATCTTTCACCACGTCATTCACAAATCCATGGATGGAAAGAAACTCATCCTTCCAGAACACATTGTATTTGTAGGTCGTTGATGGGCTTCGTTCTGAGAGCAGGAAAGGGAGGCTTTTACCTGGCGCAAGAACACTGGCATCAAAAGTAGACAACAATTCTTCCAGAGCCACCGACTGACGAAGAAATGGGACTCCTTCGTCAAAATCCATATGCCGAGCAGCCATGTCAATGTTATAAGGAACTGCCTCATAGGACCCTATGAAAAAAGATGGCACATGTCTGGGTATACAGCTCCGCATGAATACAATTTCTCCAATGCTCATGTTCTTTTCAGCAGAAAGCAAAGTCATGTTCGAGGCAGAGGCAAAAGTGTTCGGCTGAACTATGGACGCATGGACCGGAGCCCAAGGACGAAAGTTAACTGCGTACGCATTGTTGAGGAAGTCGATGAGCTTTGATCCAGGTTTTGGACGCTTTTTCAACCAGCGGAGTATCCTGGAGCCGCCATAGGAGTCGGGAAAGGAGGCCAGCGGCTTGGGAGCATAATTTTTGAAATGCTCCCACAGCCACGTTTGGAGAAAGGTGACGTGGACGTATGAGTCGACTTTCATATAACCATTAGAAGCATACATGTCTGCAGCCAGGTGATCCAGATGGGTGTACAAAGATCCAAGAAACAAGCCACCAATGGGGAGAACAACACCCTTCGCCAATTTGATGAGCTCTCGTCTTATCTCCTTCTTGCGAGCCATCATCAAAAATATCTCACGGATAGCCACAGAGCCAAAAATGCCGCAACATGGAACGTCTATATAAAGCTCCTGATCTGACTTCGATTCATCCGGGAACCACTCAGACACCCACCAGTTATGGAAGCATTTTGTCTCATTTCCTTCAGAACGAATCCTGCAGACTTCTCGACGAGAATGGCACACATTTTTCTTCTTCATCAGACAAGGTGATGTTAAGATTCCTGTTATTGGAAGGTTCAAAAAAATGGCTACACTCTCCAAAGAAATGGTCATTTCACCCCACCTACATATGGCCGTGTGAGTATCCGGACACCATCTGAAGATAAAAGTGATCAAGCCCGTGATGTCTTTCCTGATTTGAAGTGTTGCAGAAGCCATGACTGCATTGATGATTTGCGCCCTGATCAGATTGTCCCTTACATAGTCTTGACTTATCATGAATTGCATCCATTTATCAAAAGAGCGCAATGGACTCTGGAAAATCTTGAAGTCAATGGGAGAAGGTGGATACTCATTCTTCAAGGCAAAACCGCATTACGCGCATACTGGCCGAACCGATTGGACGTCTCCTTCATTTTCCGAACCGGTTAGAAGGATAGCCACATACTTAGGATGGGTTTTCTTAACTATGGAAGACTTTGTAAAGAATTCATCATCCGTGTTTGGCTTGAAGTTGCCAACGTTTTTCAACATGGCGGCGGGACTGTTTTCAAATGACATCCTAGCGAAATTTTTTATGCTGCTTGCACTTTCAAAGTTACTACAATGGAGCAAAATGAAGAAAAGTTGCTATTACAAAAAAAAGGGTGCATGAAAATTATTTTATCAACGGCGGAGAATTTATATTAGTCACAAGCCAATTTATTTTGTCCACAAGCCACAGCATGCATGGCCAAAAGTAGCACATAGCCAAAGGAGTGGTAGCCGAAGGAGTGGGGACTGACGTCCTCCCCAACTTTATGTTGCGGGAAATATGTCCTTGGCCAAAAGGATGCCACGAGAATAATTACACTAAAAAAAAAAAAAAAAACGCCACGGAGATTGCGCTCACAACCCCAGGAGGAACAGGAAACCCTAAAGCTAGGTTTTGTGGAAAAGGGTTTAATGGCAGCCACCCACTCGTGCATATCTACTTTGCACGAGCAATTGGCTTCGTTACCATTAATGTGGCAGTTGATATTATTACTATACTACTGAGAAAAAGGAATTATTCACATTGAAGTGTTTTACGAATTTATGGAGGACATGCTATGGCTAGGGTTTACACCAACACTGAAGAGCAAGAAAAAGAAGAAACACTCGGATATGTACCTGAAATATGCTCACCTGCTTTATTGCTACTGCTTTGCCGCTAGCACCAAGACATGGAAACAAGGCCAATAATACGAGATAAAGAGGATATGCAGCGCCTTTTATAGGCATAACACTTTTGGAGTTCGAGTGAAGGAAGATTTCTTGTTTGGGCTATACACGAAAATAGGCAACCGGACCTGCGCTGGCAACGCTCCATAGAGCCAACAGGCGCAGCGGCTTAGCGCCAAATCGCGACCTGCAGCGCCACGCCCAGCGCTACTGAGCCACTCCCAACGCCAACAATCCACGTCCAAGTCAGCCGCCATCTCTGTCATCCCATGTCCAAGTCAGCAGTCATCTATGCCGTTCCAGCAACGCCGTTGACCACTCCATAGCTGGCCAAAGCATCGTCATCCTCACCACTCGAAGCAGCATCATGGCTCCAGCACTCCGTGGTCAAAGCCATGCCATCTCTGCCCATTCTGCAACCTAGCCAGCTCGCCCTCACTGTTTGGTAGCCAAAGTTCCAGAAGTCGTTAATTTCCACCATTCCACGGATTGAACCCATTTCCACCATTCCGCGGACTGAAGCCAATTTCCACCATTCCGCGGACTGAAGCCAGTTTTCACCATTCCGCGGACTGAGCTAATTTCCACCATTCCGCTGGGACGAAGCTTGCCGAACATTCCGCTGGATCTAGTTCCACCATTCCGCGGACTGAAGCCAGTTTCCATCATCCGACGGACTGAAGCCTGTTTCCGCCAATCCAAGCCAAGCTTCATCTCCACATGTTCCATGACCTAGCTATCCAGCACTATCTACCGTGTCGCGGACCAAGTTACAATGCCATCTCTGCCAATCAGTAGCCAAAGTTCCAGCGCCAACGCCAACATTCTATGGCCAAGCCAGAATTATGCAAAGCCGCCAATGCAAGGATCACAGATTCTTCATGCCTCCCGCAAAAGGTTAGTCAAATTCTTCCTAGAAATGTCTTCATGACTTGCCCTTTTGATTTTATCCTCGTCTGTCACCATCTTATGCTTACCCCGCAACAATGCCACTGTTACGAGCTAAGCAGGGGACTTAATGTTGATGGTGGTTTTTAGTTCAGGGATAAATTCGTAAAAGTCTATTTACCTGACCCGGCATCAGATGTAGTAGACATTGATATGTCTATATTCCGCAGGGAATTTGGAGAATATATCAAAATGTGATGAGTGACTATGTCTCTCTTCATACTATATTTAAACTCAACCTCCTAGATGAATTGTCCACTAGTATAGAGCCTAACGAGTGTATAAGCTCCTAGCTGCATTACTCACAGATGTCGGAGCTTGCTGAGTACTTTTCTTGTGCTTATGTTTCCCGCTAGAACCCTTAATATTGGTATGGCATGGCGGATTTGTGTTCACTCGCAGCAGAGTAGCACGGACCTCCAAGTACCAAGGTTAAGACCCTTGCACAGAATACTCAGTCAGAAAGCAAAGAATAAACAGAGCCGCGGAGTAGGAGCAACAACGAGGGAAGTGTGGCCATGTCATAGGCTAGCCGACGCCACTTGGCCACGCCTCATGCTACCCAACCGGACCTAATTCCTTGTCGACCAATCAGGTCGCATTAAGCCTGCCACGCACACCAAAAGGGTGGCCACGCCCGTGCTTGGCCGGCCACCTACTTTTATTGACCAATCGGGTTGTTCCAAACCTGCCACAACTTTAAAAGAGGTGGAAATTGTGTCAAGAAGTCGCCCTACTAAGGCTGGGTTTGGTAATGTTTTTTTTTTTTTTACAAAAGCACTTTCTAAACCTATATATGTCAATAATTTTTGAAACTAGTGTTTGGTAAAAAAAAATCAAAGTACTTTTTACCCAAAGCACTTCCAAAATTTCTCAATTTTCAAAAGCTGGGGTGGAGGAGCTTTTAAAAGCTACAAAAGCATAAGCTTTGGTCCCACCTAAATTTAATGCTTGATTTATCTTTTTTATCCCTATTTAATTTTATAAATGACAAAAGTTACCCTTAAATTTTTATATAATCAATTTTTATTTTTTATATTTTGTTCTTTAAATATTATTACTTTTTATTTTCAAACTATTTTATATACCATTTAATTTAATTTGTCAATAATAATAAAAAAAATAATAAAAAAAAATATTTTAGTTTAGTTTGACTTTTTGTTTGAATATATATATATATATATATATATATAAGTGACTAAGTAAAATAATTTTTTTTAATAATCATAATAATAGTGATAATTAGTAAATTTAATATTACATATATTTATATTTAATAGTAAAAAATTAATTATTTTTAACCCTAATAAAATTGAATAAAACTATTTTCAGAAATATGTCTGTTTTTGTCATTTACTACAACAATAGTGGTTAAATCTCATATTTTACCAAACACACTTTGATTGCTTTTTTAATCAGCTTTAACTTTAATTAATTTTTTACCAAACGTATAACTTGCTTTTTCTCACAAAGACAACACAAAGAATACAGTGCAGAAAAGTGCTTTTTAAAAGCTGCAGCAATACCAAACTAAGCCTAAGTTGGCTTCCCAAAAACCGCACCAACATACTAACGGCATGCTAAACATGCCAAAACGAGCATGCCAGACGCACATGCCAAGCGGGCATGCCAAGTACACATGCCAAACGTACCATTTACCGCGGCAGCATGCCAAAACGTACCAACCCACTCTCTGTTCGTGACCAACATCACAACAGACTTCAATTTATGCTAGCCTAACCGTAAGCGCGGCCATGCTCTAGTGGCGGTGGATGAAACCCTAACTTCTAATCGTGGCACAAAACTATTCCGCCTCGGGCCCACAACATGCCACAAGCCGTGCGGACTTAGGAAACCCTAAAAAAGGCGCCACGCCACAGCCACTCGTGGAAATATTTGCTCATGTGACCGCTTCTACATGGTGGCCTGCCTATGACTCTTCCGACATGACTCTGGCACCGTTTGTATAAAATACAATGCCACGGCCGCCTACCGCGTGCCGCATTCCATATGCGCTAATTAGGGTTTCGGTATGCCAAACCCTAATTTAGGCAAAGTTGCTACGCCAACCAAGCCAGATAATGTTCCACATGGCATTGGGATTGATGTGGCCACTGAAACTGATGTTGCCACACCACATTGGAGTCTAACACCAATAAACCAAAATCTAGTGATCATGGCTACGCCAGGCGCTACTTACACCATCGTGTCGTTGGCATGCACAGGCTATGTCAACCATTCCACCATGACACTGGCATGCACGAACTATGCCAACCATGCCGCAGTGCCACTGGCATGCGCCAATGGCTCCACTGCGCCATTATCAGGCGCCAACAGGATATGGCCATAATCAATGGCTACCCTTCCTCATGAGATGCAATCTCAGCCGTCCAAGTTCTCCGCCGAACTGACACGCTTGTGGCAAGTTTTAGGCGACCAGCCGAGAGAAGCCTAATAGCACCACATGCTATTTTCCTACGACAAGTCTCTTTACCTTGACTTACCACACGTGGCAAACTGCTACATGTTTTCCACGTAAACACTCGATATCGATACATCACACATGTCACAAAACTGGGGGATACTCATCAGGGTATTGGTCTGGCGGTTTACAACGTGCGGCGTGCAATACACCCGTTATAAGAAAGTGTCAGGAAACAGAACATTTAGTGGTGGCAAGAAGTAATGGGTGTAAACGGATCCACTTCCTTCATCGTGGAATCATGGTTTCCGACGGTTATACGTTACACCACTCTTCCATCACTCAATCGTTCCCACTTCCTACGAGACCAGGGTACGTTTTATTATGACTTGTATAAATAAGTTTCACATATTTCCACCAAACAACAAGTTTTTGGCTGGCAACAACATAGTATCCAGAAATCACCAAGAACTGATAGCTTTTCACTGGCAAGCCCGGTTTTCCTCGATACAAGTCATAAAACAAGCCACATCTTGAAATTAACCATTTCGTATCAACACTCTCTTCGCTTCCCTCCCTAAGACCAACCCTTCTCCTTCACTTTGTGACCGAAGCAAGCCTGGAACGGCCAATTCTTGGTTTAGGCCAGGATTGTAAAGATTGATCTCTCGAATCAAAAGTACTCCCGTGCAGTGCATTGTTTAGGGTTTAGATTCGTTTCTCATCCACACACCCAAAATTACCAAAATCACAGAAACAGTTTTCACCCAGAAACAGCTGGTAAGTTCATTGCTATATCTTATAATCCTGATCATACGGCTCGACAGGTTGGGTTCGATCAGGGGGGTCCTGCTAGTTTTCCACTTTGGAGTGGCTCCGAAATTGCATACATCGTCGCCAGCTTTGATCGTTTTGTTTTTAAAGGACCAACGAGCCTAAGCGATTGAGGAATTAATTTCTCATTCCAGCAGACTTTTCCCGAGCACCCTCTGGCGTTAACCGAGTTGGCTCACGGATATCATCTTCTCATTCGCCTCCGAGCCTTGAATTTTCTTTTGCGCGACGCTTCTCCTCATCCTTATTTTACTTCTGCGGATCTCCGCATTTTACATGCATCTAGTCGGATTAAGCTTGATGAGGTGATATCCGAGTAAAATTGCCTTACCTCGGGTACCAAGGGTAGCCCCATGAATCCATTGGTGACTTCATGGGACCCTCCTGAGGGTCACGAGCCCATAAGGAAGAAGAAAGGTACGAAGCCATCTTCTAATCGGAAGCTCCTAGACTCCATATCCCTAAGCCCGTTGCTAGTTCACAAGCGCCCCAGGTAATTCTCTTGTTTACGTTATCTTCATTCTTGTCATTGTTCTGTTTATTATTTATTTATTCTTTCTGTAAAAAAAAAGGGCGGGTGAAACCTGCAGTTTCAAGAAGCTTCTTTGTCCAATCCTGTGGGATGGAAGGCGCCTTCTTATTTGATGGAGGAGTACCCTCAACATGCCTATGAGTGATTGGCTATTCCCCATCCATGTTCTTCTGCTGATGTTTTGTCTATACGTCCCCTATAGGCTCGGCCGAATAGCCCATGACGGTCTCAGCGCGGTACCGGTAGTATCCCAACCCTTTCATTCGTGGATCTTATGTAAAATCTTGGCATTAAATTGTCTAAAGGGTCTGGTTGGGTGTCTCCACGCCTTCACATATCATCGATCAATCCTTTACGGGAAGAGACCCTTCGTATTAAGGGCCAAGCTTTAGAGTCCCCTAGTGACGTGCTATATTCGCTGAGTCCTTCTGGGTCAAATCGGTCGATTCCAGGTGAGTCCTAAGCTCATGTGGCACCCCAGCCAGATCATTCTGAAGGTGACTACTCATTGACATGTGTACCTTTATTTAATGACATCTTTTGTCTTCCCACTCTCCTTATGTCTTTATTTATTTATTTTTATAAATTTGAGTTCCTCTTCGTGATGTTATTTATTCTTTTTTTTTTTGTAGGTTCTACGAGTGACTCCGAGTTTTCTTCTGCCTCTTCCACGTCTCATCAGAAGCCTTACGATTCCCCGCTCGCTCTTGAGGTTGGTCTCTTCATTGCATGGCCTCTTTATTATTAGTGCTTTCCTTATCATTATTGTTATTTCATTCGCGCGTATGCCGCTTTCTAGGATATGGGTCATAAGCGTAAAGAAACTGGTAAGCATGAAAGCTCTGGCATCGAAGGTGGGAGGCGCGTGGTCCCTGGTGATGGGTCTGTAAAACGCGCTCGAATAGATTGCAATGATTCTGCGTTGGTTGATCATCCAGAGAGACGTTCTAATGCCTATGACTTATTATCAGTTCCCGAGGATACAAAGTTTCGCTTTTCGAAAGTGGTAGATGACGCCGAGGCTGGCGTCGATCCTTCCATTTATAAGATAATTTATGGTTTTTGGGTGCCATCTGCTATTGCTGTCACCTACAGGGATATTTTGGAGCGCGGTGGTGATCATATGGTGAAGGAGGGTCTCCTCGATATGAGGACTTTATGTTATATGAACAAGAATATCCTCGAGGTAGCCGACCATCTTGTGCGGGTGGAGGATGGTCCTATTGATAATAGTGTGTTGCATGGTTGGGAGACCACTATTCGTGACGCAGTAAATCTCGGCTTTCGGGTAAAATGGTTGGACGAGTTGTTGATGAAAGTGAGAGACCGCAATGACTCGCGTGCATCTGCCTGGTCAGATCGCCAAACTAGAGCAGAAGCTAGTCAGTCTTTCCAAGGTTACTTCTGATAAGAAAGTGGCTCTGAACCAGCTTACCGCCAATGTGGGGGTGACGACTGAAAATGCGGGTTACAACAACCTCACCCAATATTTCGATTAGAAATCTGTATGGACTAACTCTAATGTACTTTTAAGAGAATCAACTAGATAGTCAGACTCAATCTTAATAAAAAGTATATCAAGGAGTTAATATCTCTATCTCTCGATTTGATCTATACTCAAACAAATAGAAACCTGTGAGTCTTTATCAAATACAAGAGATATAAACTTGGATGATACCAAAGACTAATATCCAAGGATCAATCAATTTCCAATCAACACCAAAGGTTGGATTTCACAATTGATCGATACAACGCACAACCTGTGATATTTCAATTATATAACAAAATATGATGTGGAATAGAAAAAACACAGACACCAGAAGTTTTGTTAACGAGGAAACCGCAAATGCAGAAAAACCCCGGGACCTAGTCCAGATTGAACACCACACTATATTAAGCCGCTACAGACACTAGCTTACTACAAACTAACTTCGGTCTTGAATGTACTTGAACTCTAATCAATATCACACTGATTCAAGGTACAGTTGCGCTCCTTACGTCTCTGATCCCAGCAGGATACTACACACTTGATTCCCTTAGCTGATCTCACCCACAACTAAGAGTTGCTACGACCTAAAGTAGAAGACTTCAATAAACAAATTTGTATCACACAGAAAAGTCTACGGTGATAGATAAATTTGTCTCCCACAGATAAACCTATGAGTTTTGTTCCGTCTTTTGATAAATCAAGGTGAACAAGAACTAATTGATATCCCGGACTTATATTTCTGAAGAACAGCCTAGTATTATCAATCACCTCACAATAATCTAAATCGTATGGTAGCGAAACAAGATATTGCGGAATCACAAACGATGAGACGAAGATGTTTGTGATTTCTTTTTATCTTGCCCCATCGGAGATATAATCTCAAGTCAATTATTCAATTGAACTCGTACTATAGAAAATGGCAAGATCAGATCGCTCCACTACAAGAAAAGTAGTTTCGTCTGGCTTCACAATCCCAATGAAGTATTTCAGTCGTTAACCTACAGGGTCTCGAGAAGAAACCTAAGGTTAAAGGAGAATCTACTCTAGCAAAACCAACTCGTATCACACAGGAGGTATGGGGATTAGTTTTTCCAGTTGCTAGAGTTCCCCTTATATATTTTTCAAATCAGGGTTTGCAATCTAAGTTACCTTGGTAACAAAGCATTCAATATTCACCGTTAGATGAAAAACCTGATTCAATCAAGCTAATATCTTTCAACCGTTAGATTGAAACTTAGCTTGTCACACACAAATGAAATGTATTCATTTAGGTTTGAGCATACGTACCTAAACGTGTACACTTAGTTGGTTCACAAATAGTTAACCAATGGTTAGCCATATGAGCACTTTCATATTAACCGTATTCATCTTTCTCATAACTAGTTCAAATGACTCATAAGAACTAGTTGAAGAGTTGTTCAATTGCTTAGGTCTTTATTCATAGACATAATTGAAACAAAATCGGTTTGATTCACTTGAATCAATTCATGAACAATATAGCCACGATTTGCAAAGATTGCATTCCTTATAAATTATTATTTTAAGCTCATGAGCTACCGATTTGAGAAATTACCAGCTTGGGTATGCGTACCTTAGCTACCGGATTCGAGTTTACAAACTCAGCAGAAATTTTCGGTTCGAAAACTTCCGTGGGTACACGTACGGGTATGCGTTCATAAGGTGACTGGTTTACTAGTTTGCAAACTAAAAACTCAGCAGAAATTTTCGGTATGAAAACTTCCTTGGGTACGCGTACGGGTACGCGCATTCAACCTGTCTCCTTCACCAATACCGCATGCACACATAAGCACGCACTTGGTTTCCGGCACATGGATTTATACACTAATGTGCGAACACACTATATATGCTTATATCCATAGTTGGTAATCTCAACTCTACATTTCAATCATAGAAACATTCTTCTATAATGTTATAACAATCGTTATTCAAGACTATCGTCATCAAAGCTATTTTCAAGATTGAAATGTCATCATGACTTTCGTCACGGGTAAAGATGGAAATAGTTAAAGCGAAATCTCACCAACACATATTTCGAGAAAAAGATAGGCGAGTAAACTCGGCTCGAAATAGCAAATGTGTATGTATGAAAACTATCATACTTATACGACTATTTTCTCAAGAGTAGGAGATAGAGTAGACTTTTGAGTGATAGATAAGTTCAAGTCTCCACATACCTTTTTGTCGTATGAAGTTCCACTTGTTCCTCGAGTAGTTCTTCATCTTCGTAAGATGATCGCCATGGAGTCTGGATCTCAAATACACTTAACTATCCTAGACCGAGACTTAGTCATAAGTAAACTAGAAATCAAGACATATAGTTTTGATCACAAATATTGACAACCATGCTTGAGATAGCAAAGCATGCGAGTTCGACCGAGCATTGATCTAACAACGGCTATTGCAGCTAAGCAGGCGGAGGTTGCGGAGAAGAAAGTTCGCGCGGATCTTGAAAAGAAAAGACATGAGTGGTCCATGTTCCAGTCCTCCTGATGCACTTCAGTTTCCATTTATGCTTCCTCCCTTTTACTTACTTTGTGCACCATTTGGTTGTTAGCAAATACTTTAATTTTATGGGATGTTATGTTATTTTAAGTTTTTATTTTATGTTTGGAATTTGTATTCCGTGCTCTTCTTCGATTAATTCCATGTTATTGTTAATTCTGTTTTTTTATGTTGTGTGTGGAGTTCTCTGTGTAGAATGTGCTAATTTGGCATCTGTCAAAAATTTAGGCTAGGTTTATGTTTGGACCACGGCATTGTGTTTTGCCTTGGAGAGAAAGACGCGCCTGTTTCTGAGGTGGCGTCGTGTTTTCTCCTTACTGGGTTTGGATAGTGCGTACGTTTGAACGCGCCTATCATCAATTCTCTTTGTGCTTATTTGAACGTGCTTATTCTTATATATATATATATATATATATATATATATGCATTTTTTTAGATGGAACACGACGTATATCTGAACGCGCCTATTTCTTATATAGAAGGTGGCGTCGTGTTTTCTCCTTAGTGGGTTTTGATATAGTGCATGTTTGAACACGCCTATCACCCCTTCTCTTTGTGCTGGTTCGGGTAGGGTGTAAGACACGCATATCCCTTTATTTTTGCTTTGGATAGAGTGTGAAGTTTGGGTGGGAAGGGCATGTGTGAAACCCGCCTACTCCCCTTTTCTCTAATTCTCCGAGGTACAGAAATATTTTAAACGCGCCTGTCAAAAGTTTAGGCTAGGTTTATGTGAGACGGCGTTTGATTTAACACCTCTATCAATTAATTAGTTGTCTGAGTATTCTTAGTATCTTATCGATGTCTATGGGTGCCTTTGTCATCCCATGGTTTCTGTAGGTTCATTGACCGACTGGGCATCTATGCGCCCCATAAACTTTTATAAATTTGTCAGCCAGTCGAGTGTTTATGCATCTCGGGGCCTTTTGTAAATTCGTCAGCTGATCGAGTGTCTATGCATCCCGTAGACTTTTTTTGGATTCATCGGCCGACCGGTCTATGCATCCCGTAGCCTTTCGTAAATTCGTCAGCCGACCGAGTGTCTATGCATCTCGTGGCCTTTTAATTCGTCGGCTATCCGGGTGTCTATGCATCTCGTATCCTTTTGTATATTCATCGGCCGACCGAGTGTCTATGCATCCCGTAGCCTTTCGTAAATTCGTCAGCCGACCGGGTGTCTATGCATCTCGTAGGATTTTGTAATCTCGTCAGCTATCAGGGTATCTATGCATCCCGTGGCCTTTTGTAATCTCGTCAGTTAGCCTTACATTACGTGGTGCTTCAGAGACGACGTTGATCATGTGTTGCCAGGGGTGGTCTGTAGGTGTTTCTTCAACACAGTCGGCGATCCTCTCTGCTGCTTCTTCCAACTCGACGAACTTTTGGAATCAGAAGTTGATCAGGCTCCTCTTAAAGGAAGACGCCATCCCGCGTATGCAAATATCAACTAGCTCTCATTCAATAATGTCCTCGTGGAAGTCCAGCGTGAGATGCGGAAATCGAAAGAAGATATATTTCCCTATTTCTTCTCCTACTCGTTGGTTGCACCTGCTCAAGTCTATTGATATGATATTTCTTTTGGCAGAATAAAATTTCCTGAGGAAGAGTGAGAACATTGTTTTCCATGAGTCCACGCTTTCTGCTTTTAAGTTATCGTACCAAGTAAACGTTGTTCCTGTGAGTGATTTAGGGAATTCTCTTAAGCATAGCTTTCCATTGGAGGCCCTATCATTCATTGCTGACAAAAATCGACTAAGGTGTTCTCGCACATTCCCTTGCCCATCATATGCTCTGAATTTTGGTGATGTATAATCCTCCGGGTATTGGTACTCGCTGATACTTGCTGGGTAAGGGCTGCTCATAACACCGTAATTGTCTTGTCTTACCACGCGGTAATTTGAATCTAAGTATTTCACCACGACTTCTTGTGACATTGTCATTGGCTAGTTATCCTTGTGTCCTTCGCTCACTGTCGTTTCTTCAAGGATATCTTGATTTGTTAGTAGCTTGTTTCGTCCATTTTCTCAGCTCATGTTTCCTTTATGCGCGTACTTCCAACTCCTTTCATATGTCTTGGGGCGTTAGAGGCGAGGGTTGCGGCGGTTGAGTAATTTGTTTTATGAACTTTCCTTGTATCACTCCCATCTCTTTATTCTGGGGTTCAAGTGTTATCCGATGTCCACCTGCGTCTTGTGCTAGTACTTCCTCTTCGTTGTCTTCATTTTCTTCTTCTATTATTACTTGGTCGGTATCGGTGGGCTGATTGGTTGATTGATTCCTTAGCGCAATTGAGATGATGCTTCTTGGGCGTGTCATGGTGAGCTAGGCACGAGCCTCCGGGTGCGGTCGCCAAATGTTGAGGGGTGAATATGATTTTGGTTCTACCCGTCTTAGCCACACCAAATGACTACACTTTCTAGGAGTGGTATGACAGAGAACCCCCCTTTCCAGTGTACTATGTACCTCCTTTTATAGACTTTCCCAAATGCCATTCCTTTTATGACATCATGCCACATGTCCTAAACCTTCTTACTTACCACAATGTCATTCCTTCTAATATATCTTCCTTATTTTCCATTAATTCCCTTCTTATCCTCCTTTCCTTGTGAACACTTGTTAGTGGACTTGGGCTTTAGTCCCCAAGTCCTCATGTTTTATGTTGGGCTTGGGTCCACTTCAGGGGCTCTCTACCCATACTAAGGGATAATAATTTTCATGTATCAACATTTCAAATTATCACATTTGGACCTGACAAACAAAAAATCATCTACCAAGTTGTATTATGCTGGGTTTAAATGAATCATCAAATGGTGATCAAATCATTCATGAATGAGAAAAAGCCATTCTTGCTTGAATAATTAAGCCTACCTACATATTACTTGATAATAATGAAAGCTCATGGAAAACAAATTTCGTTGTAATTTCCCTTCAAATATTTAGCAATTACTTTAACAGATTTTGTAGATAAAAGTAGCTCAATCTGAAGCTCAGATAATATAGGGAAAACAAATTTGGAGGAAACAACCTAAAGAATAAATCTTAAGCCCCTTTGGTTTTAGTTATAAACGGAAATCTACAAGTTTGTTAATGAGGGAGTAAATTTAGATATACACATCAAAATTTCAAAGGTTATGATAGTAATTATGTGGTAATAGTGAAGGGCAAGGACATGGGGGTTTAAAGAACTTTGTGCAACAAAAGGTTCATAGATGAATATATGTTTTAAAAGGATTGTGAACTTTTTACATGCAAGTTTGTAATTTCTTATGTTATGTGGTTGTTTTCCTCAGCCAAATGAATACCGATGGAAGCTTGCGCCCCACGTATATATCATATATAAGGGATTGTGCTTTACATTGTAATAGATAGATAATATAGGTAGAAAAAAGAATATATTAAAGGTGTATTATCAAAACTTATAAATGGTAAAGTATTTCATTAATAAGTTTAATCAAACCATCACTAAAAATCTCTTAGACAAACATAAATAAGTTGTAACAGTAATAACAAACAAAACCTAACTAAGATCGAAGATTTTGAACCAGGCTTTGGAAGTAACGTGTCCCGAATCCTTTCTTTAGTGATCCTTCGTTCTTTAAATTATGAATGCTCATTGTTCTGCGTATTCGGCTTTCATCGTGTCCAAGAGATGAAATCTTATTGTTGACAGTTTCATATAAACTTGTCCAATTATCAACACTCCTTTTAACTTCAACAATACTTCAGTTCTCTTTACAATAGCGATACAATAATCCATTGACTTTAGTTTTCTCCGATATTCTATAGGTATTTTTTCCACTGATGAATTTTCGTTTTAAAATTCTAGTATGTTTCATTTTTTAAAAGATTCATCACTGTGTTGAAATATTATTATCATTTGGAATTGTGTAAACTAAACACAATTATTTAATGTTTGAAGTTAGAATAGCTTAGAGAAACTAGAGTTTGTAAAAGTCGGTTCATATAGCGTGAAGAAGAAAAGTCTAGAGAAAACGTGTAAATCAATTACGTTTAAAGAACAAATGTTTCAAAAACAACAATCCCGTTTCGCCAACTAATCATGACAAAAATCATGTTTCAAAAACAAAAACCTCATTTCGGTATCTAACAGGATCAAAAATTACGTTTCAAGAAAAAGTAAGAGTTAATTAGTGTTTGGGTCCTAAATTTTGGTATCCTTTAGTGTTTGGGTCCTAAATTTGTCCGCTATAGTGTTTGGGTCGTAGACCAGTTAGTCAAAGTGGTCAAAGGGTCAAACTGTTACTGTCCTTTAATGCCCATCAATCTCTTCCTTTCATCACTAAAATCCATGGAAGCAAGCAAGGATATTACCTTTTTTCTCGGCAACATACCAACTCAGAATCCAACCAAAGTCTTTCCAAATTTAAAGCATCTCTGTTAACCTATGTATTCTCTTCTAACCTGTTGAAAACACCCACTGATCCATGAGTCACGATTGTACAAAGCTAAGGCAAATGTTTTGGGGACTTCCGTCGAACAATTGATGGGAAGGACCTCGTAATGGTGTTCTCCATCAAGGAATATCTTTTGCTTCTCTCATATTCCCTGCAAACTACACATTTCTGACCATTCATAAGCCTTATATACACAAGACTGAGATCCATTGGTAGGTCAATTGCATATAGAATTTCCTTTCTTGCGCACCATCAAGCAGCATCTCTATAAATCTCGTTATTCTTATCTGAATAGGTGATGGAATGGTTCAAATGTGGTCCTTCGTGTACCCAATTATTCTTGGTGCAATCCATCTTGCATTAGCGTCATAGGATTAACCATACCTTCGAGCTCAAATTGTCACCAACTGCAGATTCAACTAAGAAAATTCAAAAGGAAGCATCTCTATCAACCCCATCTAGAAAAATAAACCATACCATATGACTATGAGTAGAACTAACAATAACACCCACGAATCAGTTACAATAATTACATCTCAGAAACATCCTAAATCAAAAAATAAGTAAATCGACCGAGTTAATTAACAAAAATCGGTATATTACTTACTTGGATTATTTTTTTTGTCATATCACCGATTGTTGTACAATTAACAACATAAGCAACAAGCTATGACGGAAAAACGCTTTAATCATCTTAGAATCAATCGATTCTTTTCTGCCGTGATTTCCCCCAATTTTGTTTTGCCCTAATCTTTTATAATATCAGTTGATCGGGTTATAGGAAGGTGATCACTTATTTCTCATATATAAGTAAGGAAAGAATTAAAACCAAAGTTTATTGTGGAGGTGGCGGAAATGAAATACGGAGGTGACACTGTGGCAAACGTGTAAATATAAATTTTAACGGGTATTAATTCTGCTAACGGCTTGACCAATACTTGTAGCCGACTAACGGGGTCAACGACCCAAACACTAAATTGGACAAATTTGGGACCCAAATCCTTTACTATACCAAAATCTAAGACCCAAATACTAATTAACTCAAAAAGTAAGATAGTAATAATTATTAAAATGGAAAAAAATTAACTACTCCCTCCGTTCCATTTTACTTGTTTTTTAGGGTTTCTTTTGTGTTCCAAATTAGATGATAGTTTTAGTTTTTTTCCGCAATTTTCACTAATCTACCCTTCCCTTGGAATCACACCAGAGAATTAATTCTCATGGTAATCAACACAAAAACAATTACTCTAACTTTTAAATATACCCCATGGAGGATATATACTCAATCTTGTATATCCCAAGTACATTACTATGGGATTGATAACTTTCCCTATATTCTAGAAACACAAAACTAGGTTATTTATCTTTTAAGTAGGAATTAATATGGGTATTATTGGAAAGATTTTACTCTCTCTGATATTTCTTAATATCCGTGAAAAACTCTACAACGTCAAGTAAATCGGAACGGAGGGAGTAATAAGCTTTAACAGTGTTTAAGCCTCAGCAAGCATAGATGATAGGGTGAATTCTGATTTAGACCCAGGTCGACTGCCTTTTTGTGGATACGTGCCGGGGAGTCGATGGATCATGGGTCGGTTGAGTCCCAGCCAACGAGTTATGATAACGACCAAGCCACTGATCATATAATTGTTTTGAGGGAAAAATACGGTTTAGTCCAAAAACGCGTCAAAAAATACAGATTAGTCCATCCTGAGTTAACTAGGTACAATTTGGTCCAAAAGTTATTTGAAATATGGAAAGTACACATATAACCTTTATGATTTACAATTTAGTCCAAAAATTTACAGCTTAGTCCAAAATAACTCATGATGATGTCGACAATTTTAAATCATATAAAAAAAAAAAACTAAAAACAATTTATCTTTCGAACCATTTGCCCAAAATTCGTAAACTTTATATATTCGGAAAGCTCTTTCCGAGAGATACAAATAGAGTACCCATACGACTATATAATTCTCATTTTTTTTAAAATCTTAGTTTACATTGGTGTACAAACATGTACACATCTACAAAAATCTAGAAAATCCAAAGACAGTACAAGGAGCACCAGTTTGTACACCACATAAGAAAATACATAACCACACACGAATTTACTTTTTTGAGCTTATGAATCCCTAAAAATACATAACCACACACAAATTTACTTTTTTATGGAAAAAATACACTAGTGCATCAATAAGTATACCCCCGCAAAACATTCCTAAATCAATAATTCATAACCACACCCTAACCTTCTTTTTCATAAGATTGCAACATTACACCAATATGTATACCCGCAAAACATGTATAAAAGATGCACCACAGTCAGAACTCCCATTATCCAAAAGATGCACGGTTAAAAACGATATGAGAAAAGAAATAGAGAAAAACCAATGCGCGTAGGAAATTATGTGAAGCAAAAGCTCATGCCACAAACCATTAGACATTCAAACCATAGGCATTTCATCAAGTCCGACAACTTAAATATCTGACAAACTGAAAAAAAGGTTCACAGACTACTTAACTCATTCATCAAGTACCGAATCTTAAATATTTTACGAACTGAAGAAATGTTCACAGACTACTAAACTGCTGCATTAAGTGCATATTTGAGAAGTTCAACAAAGCAATAATCAACCTTCAAAACGAACAAAGTCTACCAATACACCCACTCAGTACTTTAAAGAGAACATGCAAATACCCACCGCCTTTTAAACAACACGCCTACTCAAAGGGCGCGACTTGTCCATTATGTAAACCCTACATCAATCGTGCAATATAAGTTCAGCCTAACATGCTTAATTAATAATTCTAGATCTCAAAGATAAATAAACAAAAATGTGGGCTCCTTTTTCTAGGACTTTCATGGCTGCATCTACCAGGGTTTTGCACCCTAGAAGAAGAGTCTTGCAAGGAGATGCACTCCTCTTCCTAGGAATAGGACCGCGCCGAACAGGAGAGGCACTATAACAAGTGAGAATGTTTTCATCAAAGTTGCAGATCCAGAGAACATAATGTGCACATTAATTAACAATCAACATGTGTACGTTTATGCGCACATTAGCAATCAACATGTTTACAACTAAGTACACATTAACGAATCAACATGTGTACATTAATAATCAACAGGTGTACAACTACGTACACATTAACTAAAAAAGCATGAAAGTTAAATTAGAGAAGCATCGCTGATGCTTTTCTAATAAATTAATGAAGTCATCCAATGTTGAATCCTTATGTTATACCTAAACTTGTGAAATAAATATAAGTTCGGTTTACATATAGTCTCTCCAGAGGCTAAAAAAATGTTGCAAAAGACAGGTCAACCAAAACAAATGCCCTGAGCCTGTCAGTTAATATTATCTTATAGCAATGATAACACATGCCTACAATGAAACGGAAGAAGAAAGGCCATGTTGATAATAAAACACAATATGAGGGGTACATTACAAGGGTGGTATGTTGATAAAACCAACTACTCAAATAGCTGCAATCCAAATTATTCTACTCATCAAGCTTGAATATGTGGAGAAAGAAAATGCATAATTACAAGGGTAATGTGTATTAGGTCGTAAGATGATCGATGTTATAGGGATATATCATTGGTTATTTCAAAAGCTATAATTACAAGGTAAATATGTTTCATGAACTTCACAAACAATCATGAGTCTAGTTGAAATGATCAATCATTTAAAATTTTCCTTAGATAAAATTACTAGTACGGAAAGTTGTCAAACATCTTGGTTACGATTTTTACCTTGTAAAATCATCCGATGTTTTACCCTCAGCAACATCTTCCACAAAATATCCAGCAACTTATTTACATTACGTCTATATGAGTTCCTTAACGGGGCAGAAAGCTCTAAACAGATGTTTTCACCCCATAAATCCGCATGACCAATAATAGGCCGTAACGAAAGAAAGCACAACATTAGTCACACTCCAATTGGATCTATAAAGGATGCTACTGTTATGTACATATGTAATTTGTGTCACATGTGTACAACAATGTACACTTACAATATAAGTGTACTAATATGTACACGTGTAATTTATGTTGTAACCAACGGCCGGTGACTCATAGCATCACCGATTCGACATCCAAGAAATGAAAAAACATTGTTCACCAAAATTTAATTAAGAGTCCTAGAGTGGAATATTATGCACACATGTAATTTCATCACATGTGTACAATAATGTACACTTATATCATTGGTGTACCAATATGTACACATCTAATTTATCAAAATAAGAAGAATATAAATGCTATCTCTATCAAAATAACAATAAGGCTCTCATACAAGTTCAGCTTGTTAATTTGAAGCACTTAATCGGATATTCATCCATCATTCCTTTGCTAAAGTAATCAGATTAGCATAACCATGATTATATTCAGCAGAAACAGCTTTCCCGATGTTCACAAAAAGGTGCCTGCCTTACCGGCTCGATTGTGTGAAAGTTTGGCAACTTACTCATTTATGTGCCCTAGTTGACCAGAGATAATGCAAGTTTTGCGTACTTATAGTTACCTTTATGGTCACTCTCATAGTTATATGATTGCATAACAATCAAGATATTCATTAAGAAATGGAAGACATTCTTTAAGAATGTTAAGAAGGTGTACCTTTTTACCATCAAATCTTTCTTTCAGTTCTCTAATATGATCTTGGACTTCTGGAAGTTCAAGTGCTCGAATGAACCGATCAAAATCTATACCAATTGGAAACTGAAGTACCCATCCCAATGAAGGACAAGGAGGGAGAAAAAAAAAATGAGAATGACATCTGATAACCACATTAGATTGATGCTCAAAACACTGGGTGCAAAGAATCAATAGGCAAAAGAGAACTGTTCTGTCACAATTAAGACAACTCTAAAATTAGATAACTTGTTATGTAATTTAGAAAATAGTCAGGGTTTTTCCTGACAAGGGGCCATTGTAATCAATTCATGTAAAGCTTATAATTACATCTCAAAGAAGTATTATCCGAACTTGTAATTATGTGATAAAAGAAGCGAGGGAGCTCTCCTTCATGTATGAACTCTAGGCATATTTCATTTATTCAAAACAAGTCAACATCGGAAAAATGAAGGAAATCATATTCAAAATGAGACAGTCTCACACATTAACAAATAACAAGTGTACTAACTATGTGAACATTAAACATCAAAAGGTGTACAACTATGTACACATTAACGAATTAATATGTGTACAACTTTGTACACATTAACAATTCAATAACAAAATGTGCACAAACCGGAAAGGAAAGTGTTTAAAGTATCACATCACATAGTAATCAAGATAACATGATAGTACTAACTTAGATCATTTTGCTTCAAAAATAATTCTCACCGATTCCCATGCACTCCTTTGTTCAAGTCATGAAAGTTGGTTTTAAATCCACTTATAATACCTTCATTAGCTAGGTATCTCACAACCCGACAAAGAAATTAGATATGAGAATCGTAACATGTTAGAGCAAAATCCAACTGGTATATGGTTTCAACTTGTCAAAATTCAGGCATGATAAACCCCCTAAACACCAGTACGCTATCTTTACTTTAGTAGGGTCAATGATTCCAGCCTAACATCAAAGTTTCCTAACACCAAAGACGCTATCTTTACCTTAGTAGGGCCAATGATTCCATCTCGCCATCAAATTCTACTATTTACCAAATAAGAATATTGTACCCAAACTTGAAATTTTGGAGAGTACCCGAAGTAGAAATATAACATCCAACAAGAGATGGAATACCAAGAACTATTGTGTCCGGGAATTAAACTATACATGTACATGTAATCACCTCATCCAAAATGATCGAGGGACAAGAAGAGCTACCCGGTCCCAATTTTATTATACTAATTTGGAATCACAATAGTCAACATCATGGAAATGACAAAGCATTTAATTTCAACAATTCTCCTAAATGAGCTATCGATGTATAAAGACGACAAGCTACAAAGTGGTTCAAATTAACTAACAAAAAAGTGGACTACAATATTAGTTCCTTTTAACAAGAATCGAACCTCCCATTTAGACATTTCATGTCGAAATTTATATTGTTGTCCAATTAACTCTAACTTATTATGATAAAACGTGGACCGAAAGTTCATTTTTAACACCGAAATGCATGTGCGTAAGTGATTGGTACCGGGTGGGATTGAAAACCAAATGCATATTTATTACACTTGTGTAAGACTATGTACACAACACATCTACAAAAAGCATGAGGATCCAACATCCATACGCGTAAAATATGGCACATATATTCATGAGACATGACAATAGTGTACAACTATGTACACATTTACAAAAATCCTGAAAATCCAACATTTATACCTATAAAACTTGTTATGTATCAATGAGAAGGGACAATGGTGTACAATGGTGTACAAAGATGTACACATCTAACAAAATCCTGAGAAAAAAGATGTACACATCAATTACGCATTGCTTCCCAAATGAACAAAGACTATAAAAATGATAACAATAACTTATCTCTATGACAAAGAACTCCCTAGCCTACAGAGTTATCAATAAATTGTTCAAGGAGTTTAATTGTACAGTAAAAAATTAGGTTCATGTATGTAGTGACTATTAAATGATCCAAACTAGCTAAATACGTTACCAGAACAATTCATGATAGAATATTCAATCTAGCCTAATTAAGCACTACGTAAGAATTATTCATATTCCTTTTATAATACAAAGAGAATAAATAGAAAATTGTTTATATTCCTCTTAGTGTTTATCGTTTACACAGTTCAAAATGTAATTCAATATCTTCCGGTCAAAATAAACTTCGATTAATTGATTCTAAACCACAAAACAAGATTGAAATCATATGAAATCTACTAACAAAATTGTTCTTCAAATTGAACCCAAAAAACACAAAAAGGCAAAAACAATTAGGTCTTATATCACAAAACAAAAACAATTAGATCTAGAAAAATCTACCAAAATCATTTCTCTAATCTTCAAATTAAGCCTAAAATAAAAAATAAACAAAAATAGATCACAGATCTATCAAAATCTAAAGCCTAAAAAACAAATTAATCGAAAATAGAAAGAAAAATCAAATTAATCATAAAAATGGAAAATAAGAACCGATCAAAAAATCAAATTAAAAAACAAGAACCAAAAGATCAAAAGACAAACAAACATAAAAAAAAGTCGATCAAAGATACTAAATCAATGAAAAATCAATAAACGGTAACCAAAGATCAACCACTAACCTGGGAAAAAAGAGTTGTCTTCTTTAGTTTCAAAACACGGTGTCTCCCCCTCTGTTTCTCTATCCTGAAATTCTCAAATCTAAAAATGAAAAATTTTCCAAAATAAAATTTTATATGTGAAACAAATTTAAAAGGTTATTAGGGGTATTACGAAAAAGCTTATATTTTCTGAATCGGTAGAATTTGGAGTAACTCGTCCAATGTTTAGATCAAACTGTCGGGGACGGGGAATATTTGGACTAACTAGTACCAGGCTTCAGATGAGTGGACTAAAGCGTTCAAAGCCCACTAACTTTGGGACTATAGGTCAATTTTTACTTGTTTTGACCACTATTGTTGACAAAATTGTCGGTATATTGACAGGGTAGGCCCAGCATTTGTTGTTGTCTATCAACCAGTGGAAACTTTCGTGGTTGCTATCATGCATGGCTTCACTTGCTTTAGGCGAGGAATTCTATTTTGGAGGGTATGTGGAATACCGACATTATCATCTTCAAGTTGCAGCAACAAATTTAGTATCATAGACTCATCGTTCTGGATTTATTTGGATATGGTTCTGTGATAAACTAAGAGCTGTTGTGCTCCCCGTGGCTATAATGGCTGTGAGAAGTTGAAGTGCGAAGAATGGTAGATTTATATTGTCGTTGCTGGTGTTGGGCATGGGCTCGAGATTTGGGTCAACTCGTGTTTGGTTCTGCAGCAGGGAAACTTGGAAATGAGTTTTGGTTTCTTTATCTCAAACTACGTATATCTGGTCTGGGGTTTTCAAGTCAAAGCAAAATTGGTGGGTGAAGGTTTTAGAAGACATTAGAAATACTCCTAGATGGGTGTAACGGTTCTTACTTGCATAAGGAAGAACGCGTGAGAAAGACGGGTTCTGTTTGCTGTTTGAAAGACGGGTTCTGGGAGTATTTAGTGCTGCGTTCAGTGTCGAAGCAGGTGTTGTTGGCCAGTCGAGAGAAATCATCTCAATGATCCAAAACAGCGGAAAGAAGCTGCTTTAGCTGGTCGGGGAATATCAATTGGTGCCGTGGCGGCCGATACTATAAAGGATTATAAGCCACAGATTAATTCCTCCTGAACCTTGTTGCGCAAATTCATATTTGGGCTTTTCTTCGTTTGTCTGTATTCCTACTGAGATTAAGAGAGCTTTATTTTACCAGGAAATTAACTTGTGGTCGAATATTTCGACTCGGATGCTTATTGATAATCGAAAAAACGAAAAACAAGCGGACAAGGAACACCGAGAGTAATTCTGTTTTCAACTTTGTCGATGGTCTTGGGCTTTCTTCACCTTGTGCCTTTTTAGTGCCTTCTTTATGATTTCATGACGGAAATTGCACCGCTTTTCTTTTTTCTTTCTTCCTACTACAACCAGAATTCGTTTTAGAGCACAGCAAGTATTATTCCGGGTAGAAACCAACTGGAATTATGAATCCGTTTTAGAGCATAACAATACAAATCATCTCAAAAAAAACTATGCCCTATATATACCACATTGCCCAGTGCTTATTCTTCACGCACAATCTCATCTCTTCTCCTCTTTCGAATTTGCTTTAGCTTACCTTATTCTCTGATTATTTATTTTTTTCTTCCGTCATTCGTAATGGGTTTCAAAACACTTTTCGTCCTTTCGTTGGTACTTATGCTCGGGGTTCCTCTCATGGTGGTGGATGCTACTGTTTATAATGTTGGTGAAGCTGCTGGTTGGTCGGGTAAGTCCGGGTTTAATTACACTGATTGGGAGTTGGTACCAACCTTTCTAGTTGGTGATGATAGTCTCCGTTTCGTCTATGATCGTAACACTACTAATGTCTTAGAAGTGACCGCTTCCGATTTCGAATCATGTAACGCAACATCTCCACTCGCGGCCTACAACAGCGGGAACGACACAATTCCGATAACAAAAGATGGACATCAATATTTTATCGCGGTAATCTCCTCGATTGCAACAACGGGCGAAGGTTGATATTTTAGCTTATAATTCGTCGTATCTTAGGTATTGGATGTCTAACCCAGAGTATGGCCCCAATGGCTATGTCGGCATACCTGATCCTTGAACTATATCTATCGCTGGAGCAACCACGACTCGAACTATGTCATCTAGTTCTTTTATATATGCTTTTGATTATTATTTTTTTTATTTAAGATCACTAGATTTCTTGTTGTTTTTTTTTTTTTTTTTTTTTTTTGTTCCAAGACATTTTATTTTATTTTTAATTTGTTTACATTATTTTGATAAATCACTAGCTAAATAAGCGTACTTATTGATCTGTCACAATATAAAGCAAAGCATCACCCGGCAATCCATATCCACATGTTAAGTTGCTTTTATCCAAGCAATAAACCTTAAGACTACATACCCAGACGCCAGATATAAACCACAGAAGAATAAGCCACTGCCATAACTAGGGCTTCTCATATAGTTCTTCTTCAGTCCGCACAAATTATTTCTCTCTCATACTTCAAAAAAAATTATAAACCCTAGTTTTTTACATTCCCTCCTTTCTCGTACTTCAAAAAAATTTCAATGGTTTTTGGTGAAGTACTCGATCTAATACGTCCTGGTGGAAACGGTAAGCTCCAAACTGTTCTATTGATTAGGCATTAGCTCAGTTTAGATTAACTTGTTCACAAAAAGATTATATCGTAGTTGGTTCGATTTGTCATTCTGTCATTCTTGTATATAATAAAGAAAGAAATTGTTTTGATAAACATTTGGGAAATTTGGGTTCCAGTAGAATTGTGATTGTGGTTACTGCTTGTGAGAAACAAAATACTGCTTGAATAGAGACACTGCTTCTAGCTAGGTGTTGACGGTGGATTTTCAATTAAGGTTAAAATTGTAAAACCCAGAAAATTATGCGCTGACATCTTGTAAAAGATAAAGTCATTAATAAGTGTTGGATACTCCTTCACTTTACTAATTCACCTAGAATGGAGCATGTGGAAACAATCCCATTCTGTGAATTAAATATACGAAATTCATCCAGGTTGGAGCATGTAGCAACAATCCCATATACCCCGTGAATTTACGCATTATTAATTAATGCGCAACCAAACTTTGTATTTCCCGTACTCATTATCGCTGCGGCATGATGATTGAGTGTTACTCTCAACAGAGCAACACGAATCTCCAAGCATTATAATGAAAGCATGTACGAAATACCCGTACGGTGACTTCTCGGTGTGTTATACTAGCCCGATTAAGCAACTCTCGTGTGTTATACTAGCCCGATTGAGAATCCTGGATCGTCCGTATCGCTTGAAATGATCACGATCATCCAACTCCACCAAAGATGATTGGATGACCCAGGATCAATTCCATAACCCCCAAGCGGTATGAAATATTCGTCGCGACCCAACGCGAGGCCCCGCATGGCCGGCCTCCCCAAAAGATTGGCATAGCTTGCCAAACGTCCAAACCAGTAGCAAGAGGGACGGAAAACCCTAAATTAGGTTTGCGACATTACATGTGTCACAAAACAGTCTCAACCATCCATCTTCGCATGGTATAGATAGAGGGTGTAGATGTAGATTCAAAGGGCCCAGAGCATGTCAACACAATCACCGTGGCTCGCCACATACCCGATCATCGGTTAGGACCAACCATGGTTGGTCATCCCAATTCATGCGCCCCGAACGTAGCATGACGCAAGGCCGTGAAAGCCAAAATTACGGTTTTGAGCATCACGAGCGTCCATCTTCTCCGGCACGAATAAAGGGTCCCAGATTAGATAAGCAGGTCCGGTCATACCATCATGACCATCGTGGGTCCGTCTCTATCCCCTCACCTGATCGGCCAAGGCATATCATGCCTGGTTATCCCAAAATCGTTCGCCCAAACTAGCGTGGTCACACTTCCCAAATTGCAAATTGATCTCGACCACTCAACTTCACCAGACGATTTGAGTGGCTTAGATCACGTTTTCATGGGACATTCAGGTATAGGCGTGAACACCATCCTACCACATACACCCAGACCGATCGGCCAAGACCGACCAAGAATTGGTTGTCTTGGAACGCGCGCCTGAAGATGGCATGATGTGCGGCTCTTGCAGCGTTAGTTTTCTGTCGCAAACTGATCTCGACCACTCAACTTCGCCGGACGAATTGAGTGGGCCAGAACACACTTTTGTGAGATAATGGGGTATGGGCGCCTACACCGTCATGCCGTCTACACGCATATACGATCGGCCTGAACCCTAATTTCATTAACGGTCGCAGATGAGTGTCTCAGAGATCATCTCGTCCGTCCAACTTCACCGGCTTGGTTATACAACCCCGGTCAGAGTTAATTGGTCGGGGTGAGGCGTCATGGTGATCACCACCCGTCACTTTACCACACCATGATGCAAAAGCCCTGCATAAAATACACACGATACTTCACAAGTATCAACTTCCTAAATAACACAGTTATTCAGTTTAGCATTACATGCTACTTTTGTGGGTACCACGATCCACACATTCCAAACATCAATCATGTCACAAACTAGGGGATACATATCGGGGTATTGGTCTGCAAGCGGTTTACGAGTGCCACGCACAACGTGTCATCACAAGAACGTGTCGGGGAAGTCATGGATGGTTAGGGATGACAGAGAAGTGGGCAAGGCTGGTCGGTAACACCAACACACAACTCCACTACTCCATCACTCCACTTCCTCCACTTCCCACGAGAGACGTGAATAAGGCTCAAATGACTTGTATAAATAGGTTCTCCTCCCTATTTCCAAAACAACAACAAGTCCAGACGAGACAAAACCAAGTGTTAATACAAAACGTATTCAAACACCCAGCAGCCTCGCTTGCATCAATCGTAAGCCCGCTCACCTTTTCGTTACAAGTCATAAACAAGCCAACACCTTCACAATCTCAACACCTTCTTCGCTTCCCTCCCTAAGATCAACCCCATCTCTTTCACTTTGTGACCGAAATGAAGTCTCGGAACGACCATTTCTTGGTTTAGGTCGGACTTGCATGATTGATTTCCGAACCTACAAGCACTCACCGCCTGCATTTGTTTAGGGTTTAGATTCATTCCTCATCCACACACCCCAAATTACCAAATTGTAGGAATAGAAGCCACCCATAAACAATTGGCGATCACGGTGGGAGGTCAATCTTTAGGTTGTAAAGTCAATTTCTTCAAACCGATTCAATTTTATCAATTTCAAAAAAGGGTAGATCTTAGGACCAATTCAATCATCAATCCATTTCAAGATGGTAGAACTCGTGTCCGGATCAGCAATCAATTCGATGGATCTAGTGTGGATAACACTCCCGATGTCGATGTACATCCGGTGGAGCTACCGTGGTCAATACATCTTATGGAGCCGTCACTTCTACCACCGGTGTCAGAAAGCCAGAGATGTTCTAGTAAGTGTAACACCTCCCATCACCGGTAGAGCTTTATAGCAGCGCAAATCCCGACATCTCATCAAGGTGTAACACCTCTCGGTAGTCACCGTAGCAACAACTTCCACTCCTTTATCAGACGAGGAGCCTGGGAGGGACGAGAGGAGGACCATCCCATATTACCATTGCGTACTTGATGCGTAGCATGAAGTTCTTGCTAAGACTCAAACGGATATGGCCGCAACTCGTAAAGAGGTACTCACTTTTCTTAAGACATTAATCGATCGATTGCCACAAGAGCCGCGATGCCCTGGCGAAGCAAAAAGGAACGCATTCAACGCACGGAGAAGTGGGTATTTCACGAAGGCGGCCAAGGACCTCCATGGACCCGATCAAAGTTTAAGCGACATCGGATGAGCGGTCCTGTCATGGAGACTCCTACACTGGGATCGATCCTCACAACGATCCTCCTCAAGTCAATAGTTTCACTATGAACCAGGAGGCCGGTGGATCGGAAAGCGGTTTCTCTAGTGGAAAGTTTATGCGAACTTTCACACCTCTCGAAGAATCAGCGCACGGAGACGTTTTGCTGCAATCAACCAGAGGAAGGTCACGACCGTGCCCTACATGTCGCCGCACGCATCAAGGATTCAGAGTTCAAGACGAAGCATCTTCAAATGTGATTACTCTCAAGACTCTCAGGACATCCAAGGTTCTCCTGGGAAAGGTCGTACGGAAGCCTACCACAATAAGAGACTTCAAAGGAAACCAAACCAAAGACATACGTGAGAAGCTCAGCGGAAAGAATCGGGACAAGTTCGCCGCGTCCCACTCCCACGTGGGCGTCAATTCGTAGAAGAAGACCGGCTTGCATCATTGAGAGCTAAAACCCACGATGCATCTTTGCCGATAAAGCATTCTTCTCCATCATGTGAAGCCATGACCCACGTTCACACGAAGAGAGAACGAACTTTTGTGGAGTCGTGACTTAAAGGGAGCCATTATCATTAGGGGGAGATTATTACCCGGCCTCTCCACCCAATGGAATGCTACAACAACAACAAACCACAAGAACAAGTGCTAGATGCTCCACAAATAGCCGCAAGATGGCACCAACTCCACAACCGATGAGATTGAAATCGTTGAGGAATCTCTAGGCCTATCTCCATCGGCCAACCTTGTGTACGGATAAACGCATGAAGCTCTTGGAATTTCTCAAAGAGTACCAGGACATATTCGCTTGGAGATATGAAGAAATGCTGGGATTTAGATGAAAATTGGTCACCCATCATCTACATGTCATACCCGGATCCAAGTCGGGAAACATTCGTAGTTCGTACACGAGGAAAATGGATAGATCGTGCCGCATAGACTTCGAGAGACTTGAACACATGTCGCTCCAAAACGATCCTCCTCTACCTAACATCGACATGTTAGTAGATGCAACCAAATGGACACGGCATGTTCTCCTCCATGGATGGATGTAGCGGCTACAACCAGATAAGGATGTACGAGCATGATGCAAGAAAGATAGCTTTTCGAACTCCCTCTTGAAATTTTATTATACCATACCGCCATTTGGTTTAAAGAATGTCTGCAACGTATCAACGCTCTATGACGCGAAATCTTCCACCGGAGCCGATACCTCAAGAGAGAAGCCTCAAGAAGATAACGATGTCCACGCGTCATATCGAGCAAGATCCGGGAGAGTCACTCTATCCGAAAGTGGTCGAACAAGATCCGGACGAGTCACTTTATCAGACAGTGGTACATGTCTATCATGCTATGTTGGAGAATCCACGCTTTTGGTCATCCTCTGGAGATGTTGAACGCCGTCTCACAACAACATACGCCCGATAGAAAGAACCAGCCTGCGGTAATGAAGAGCCTCATAATGTTTGTAGGAGCATATATCTCACCAACAGCGATACAACCTTCAACCTTCTGTAGCGGTTCCAGCAAAGAAGAGGAAAACCACCGAGATACAACATCCGCGCGTCCGTCAACTCCAAGTCCAGGTACCACATGCACGACTCCCACAATGATGAAACAATGTCCAAGATATTCCATTTCGGCTCGACAACAACCACTACGAACAAACCATGTAAACCACGCTTTGGGGATCGAGGCTCAACATGAAGTTCCTTCACCGTCACTCAAGGAATTCTTCAACATGAGAGAGATGGTCAGTCAAGAAGCATGGAATTCGCAAGGGTAAATCGAATCAAGAGTTAAAAACACTTCAACGCTCCCTCTAGCGAAGGCGCTTCAATGGTCTATTCAAGAGCCGCCTCAACGCTCTCCGGGACCCACGTTCGCTCTGTAATCCTTCTTCAACACTCTCTTCGGGATCCACCTCAACGTTCACACCAGAAACCACTTTAACATCCTCTCGAGCCGTTTCAAGACTCAAGCTGCATCAATAATCTGCGCTCCGGTCAAGTTATCTTTGATGTACTCACTGCTCAACATACGTCTCATCCATTCTTCATGAGGCCCAGCGGAGCATGAAAAACCTTGAAGTCGATAGGAGAAGGGTTATCTTGTGGAACGGATATTTTCATATAGTTGAAAAGGCAAGGTGAACAACTCATCATCAATGTTCGTCATATCTTTGAAGTTGTCAACACTTCCCGACTTGGCACCAGCATTATCCCAGAAGACATCTCAACAGAGTTCTTTTCTTCATTCTACAATAAAAGACAAGACTCAAGCACTTGTATAAAAACGCGTGAGATGTGTAGTCACATGTACTTGTAACACACATTCACGTTGGAGTACACAAGGGCTGGTATTGGTCCAAACAGGTATTGATCAAGTTTCAAGTCCGGTGTTGATCAAGTCACAAGTCCGGATATTGATCAAGTTACAAGTCCGGTATTGCTCAAGTCTCAAGTCCGGTGTTGATCAAGTCACAAGTCCGTATTGCTCAAGTTTCAAGTCCGTGTTGATCAAGTCACAAGTCCCGTATTGCTCAAGTTTCAAGTCCGGTGTTGATCAAGTCACAAGTCCAGTATTGCTCAAGTTTCAAGTCCGTGTTGACAAGTCACAAGTCCGGTGATTGCTCAAGTTTCAAGTCCTAGTATTGATCAAGTCACAAGTCCGTATTGCTCAAGTTTCAAGTCTGGGTATTGATCAAAGTCACAAGGCCATATTCGAATAAAACAGCGCACACAACAAGGCCGGTTTTCAAATAAACACAGGGGTCGCGACGAGTCAGCCTGCACGCGACGGTCCCACTTGATCTCAGCCCCAGATTGGTCTAAGGCATACCACAGCCGTCCCCAATCAAAGCTCTCTCTCTCCGGAAGAAGGAGTTTCAGCTCCAACACTTCAACGCTCTCCGGCCTCGCCCGTAAGCCGCTTCAACGCTTTCTACAGGACCCACATTTACATTTGAGCACACAAGGTTCATTTTTTTAAAAAAACAAGCTTGCTCATATCGGGTCCCACGTTCGAGCAAAGCAAACAAGAAGGGGCCGGTGTTTGGTCAAAACATCAAGTCCTGTTTAGTCAAGTTACTTTGGTGTTTGGTCGAAGTAGCAAGATGACACTCGAGCAAAGACATCAACCGTACGATCAAAGTAGACACAGGACATGACCGACGTTTGAAACATGTACACGGTGGTCAAGCCGTTTGATCGAAGCATGCACATCTGCCCATGTTCGAATCAAGCATGCTTACATCGGGTCCCACGTTCGATCAAGCAGACGCAGCGGACCCACGATTAACCAAAATAGGCACATCAAGCCCACATTCGATCAAGCAGTTTCAGTAGCCCCACGAACGAAACAGGCGTAACAGTCTATCGAAGCAGGCAAAACCGACATCATGCTAGGGGAACACTCGCCTGGACGCCTCTTGAACGTGACATGCTCCAAGGACATGATGACCCGTCTCTCCTGGTAACATCTAACTTTGTCTCATAAGCTTTGTCTTTAACTGTCACCATCTCATGCCTACCCCACAATGGTGTAACCATTACGTGCTAGGCAGGGGACTTAATGTAACATCTAACTTTGTCTCATAAGCTTTGTCTTTAACTGTCACCATCTCATGCCTACCCCACAATGGTGTAACCCATTACGTGCTAGCGGGGACTTAATGTTGATGTTGGATTTTCATTTAAGGTTAAAATTGTAAAAGTTTTTAAAATTATACGCCGACATCTTGTAAAGATAAAGCCATTAATAAGTGTTGGATACTCCTTCACTTTTCTAATTCACCTAGAATGGAGCATGTGGCAACAATCCCATTCTGTGAATTAAATATAGGAAATTCATCCAGGTTGGAGCATGTAGCAACAATCCCATATACCCTCGTAAATTACAAGGCATTATTAATTAATGCGTAACCAAATTTTGTATTTCTTGTACTCATTATCAGTGCGGCATGACGACCGAGTGTTACTCTAAAGAGAGCAACACGAATCTCCAAGCATTATAATGAAAGCATGTACAAATACCCGTACAGTGACTCTCGGTGTGTTATACTAGCCCGATTGAGCAACTCTCGTGTGTTATACTAGCCCGATTGAGCATCCGATTGTCCAGTATCGGCCTCGGAAATGATCACGATCATCCAACTCTCGCAAGCATGATTGGATGACCCTGCATCAATTCCATAACCCCAGCGGGTATGGAATATTCGTTGCCGAACCAATGCGGTCCCCGCATGGTCGGCCTCCCCAAAAGATTAGCATAGCTTGCCAAACGTCCAAACCAGATCAGTATGGACGGAAAACCCTAAATTAGGGTTTGCGGCACATTACATGTGTCACAAAACAGTCTCAACCATCCATCTTCGAAGGTATAGATGGAGGGTGTAGATGTAGATTCAAAGGGCGAGGAGCATGTCAATACAATCACCGTGGGCTCGCCACATACTTGACACCTGGCCAGACCAACCATGGTTGGTCATCCCATTGCGGCGCTCGGTCAGAGCATGACGCACGGCCGTGGAAAGCCAAAATTAGGGTTTTGAGCATCACGAGCGTCCATCTTCTCCGACACGAATAAAGGGTCCTAGATTAGATTAAGCAGTTCCGGTCATACCAGCATGACCACCGTGGGCCCGTCTATTCTCTCACCTGATCGGCCAAGGCATATCATGCATGGTTATCCCAAAATCGTTCGCCCAAACTAGCGTGATCACACTTCCCAAATTGCAAACTGATCTCGACCACTCAACTTCACCAAACGATTTGAGTGTCTTAGATCACGTTTTCATGGGGACGATCGAGTATAGGCGTGAACACCAATTTCTACCACCTACACTCCGCATCGATCGACCAAGACCGACCAAGAATTGGTTATCTTGGAATACGCGCCTGAAGATGGCATGATGTGCGGCTCTTGCAACGTTAGTTTTGCACGCAAACCGATCTCGACCACTCAACTTCGTAGGATTTAATTAGGTGGCCCAGATCACACTTTCGTGAGATAATGGGGTATGTGCGCCTACACGTCATGCCGTCTACACGCATGTACGATCGGCCTGGCTAAAATCGTATCCCAAGCTTGGTTTCGGCCAAGCTGAAGAAGGATGCTTGCACACCTCTTCCTAAACCCTAATTTCATTAACGGTCGCAGATGAGTGTCTCGTAGATCATCTCGTTCGTCCAACTTCACCGGCTTGGTTATACAACCCCGGTCGGGGAGTTAATTGGTCGATGAGGCGTCATGGTGATCACCACCCATCACTTTACCACACCATGATGCGCACTCCGCATAAAATACACACGATACTTCACAAGTATCAACTTCCCGAATAACACGAGTTATTCGGTTTAGCATTACATGCTACTTTTGTGGGTACCACGATCCACACATTCCGGACATCAATCATGTCACAAACTGGGGATACATCTTTTGGGGTATTAGTCAGGCGGTTTACGGCGTGCGGCGACAACGCGTCATCACAAGAACGTGTCGAAGTCATGGACGGTTAGGGATGACAGGAGAAGTGGGCAAGGCTGGTCATGTAACACCAACACACAACTCCACTACTCCATCACTCCACTTCCTCCACTTCCCACGAGAGACGTGAATAAGGCTCAAATGACTTGTATAAATAGGTTCTCCTCCCCTATTTCCAAAACAACGAGAACAAGTCCAGACGAGATAAACCAAGTGTTAATACAAAACGTATTCAAACACCGAGCCTCGCTTGCATCAATCGTAAGCCCGATCACCTTTCGTTACAAGTCATAAACAAGCCAACACCTTCACAATCTCAACACCTTCTTCGCTTCCCTCCCTAAGATCAACCCCATCTCCTTCACTTTGTGACCGAAACAAGTCTGGAACGGCCATTTCTTGGTTTAGGCCGGATTTGCATAGATTAATTTCTGAATCTACAAGCACTCACCGCGCAGTGCATTTATTTAGGGTTTAGATTCATTCCTCATCCACACACCCCAAATTACCAAATTCGGCAGGAATAGTTTTCACCCATAAACACTAGGTTAACCATACCGTCACCTTTAGAAGCTCATAAGTCTCGTACTATTGTGATTATACGGTTCTGATTCTGGTCGTATTTTAATTCTTGTTCTTGTCTTACTATAATAAAGAAAAGGGTGCCTTTTCAACCATAATTAATTTTGGTAAAGCCTTTCACGATATTACACATATACCCTCGAATATCAATTACATATTTTATGTGATAGTTCTACAAATCAAATCAAAGGATGTGATAGTCTACAAATCAAAGGATATTTACGTAAAGTGCATACAAAGAGGTTTTGACATCAATTCCCCCTAAACGCAATCCTCGCTACATTTTTACTCTCTTCTTTGTTTCTTCTATCGCCCAAAAACTAAACCACGTAAACGCTTTCCTCTTCTTCGTTTCCTATCGAATCTATGTTTTCATTTTCAATTTCGTGTAATTCATCCCCTCCTCAAACAAGAAGGAAGCAAAACAGCGAATTAGGGATTCAAATTTTTAAATTTTAAATTTTTCTTTTCTCCAATTGGGGATTTTTGGGTCCTCCATGGAAACGGTGGGATCAGAGGAAGAAGATAACTCCAACAAAGTTGGTCGAAACCTCTCAAGTAAGTATCAGAATCGAATTAACTAATTTTGTGGTTTTTTTCCGAAGTTTTCTTTTGATCAAGGAGAAGTATCGATTGAGAACGGGTTTAGGGGAAACAAATTAAAGATCCTAATTTCTTTGATTAGGATTCGTTATGTTCTTTTGATTTCATTAGGCATTCGATTTGGGTACTTAGTGATAATCTAAAGTTTCGTTGTGAGAGTAAGTTTCGAATGCTATATGTTTGTGTAAATGCTTGACAAAAGCCATTTTAGTTTCTGCACTAATTTTGCTTTCAAAATCTTCTTTTAAAGAATTTTAACTCACTTTTGGGTTTATTTGTAGATGGATTCACTGCTCCATGCTGCAATCATTTTTAGTAAGACTCCAGCTTGCTTTTTGGTAAGTACACAAGCATCGACTCTACTAATAGTATTTAATTACATTACATTTCCTTAATTGGTCGATCGGTGCAAATATTGAGCATATGTCTATCTATATGTAATCAAGACGAAAGTAAATCAAATTTAATCCGTGGCATACTATTACTCCGAGACCATACCTTTAGTTTTTTAAAAGGCCAAAAAATTGAGGAAGAAAAAGAATCTTAATAAGGAAAAATGAGATTCCGATACCATATTGAAGTTGTTTGTGTTACTTCCTCTATTTCTGAGATAAATATTTATGTGGTGTTTAAGTATTGTGCCTATAATGAATTTTTAATCAAATTCATGAATCATCATTCATACGTTACCCATCTTACAGTCTAGCATTTTTTTTAGTTCAACTTCATTACTCTATGCATGCATTTCTTGATTGTTTAGTGATACTGATATGTAAAATTACGTCTTTTAACAGTATGTTAAATGGTGGGTCGGGTTCACCATAGTCCTACAATCATTGAACAAGCTCAACGCTGAATAGATAATTGAGCATGAAGGTCAAGTTTGTCGGCATCCAAGAATCTCTAGCAAGCTCGGCTTCGTACTCATGTATAACTATTTTTTGCACACATTCTTTCGCATTTACATTCTTCCAGGTAGTGTTAGCATTGCACATGGATTATGTCTTTCTAGAGGTGGATGAGCCGGGGCCACTTAAACGGGCATCAATTGATGCCCGCTGCTAGAGTTATTGTTGGCGGCATATCTCGAATGGTACCATCCCCTTTGATGTTATCAAGATTAGATTTCAGGTTGGGTTGGAGCCAACTTCATCATGGGCATTACTTCGTAAAGACATGTATGGGTCATCGAAATATACCGGGATGATGCGGGCAACTAAAGACATTCTTAGATAAGAGGTTTACCGTGTTTTTAGCGTGGTAATGTCCCGCTTATAGTGGTCATGTCATATACTTTTATATGATTTGTGGTGTTGCACAAGTTTAAAACTTTTGTTTGAGGCTCATCTAAGGCAGAGGATCACATTCATTTGAGCTCTTACTTATCTTTTTAAGAGGAGTATTAGCCGGATCTGAAAGAAATGTCGATCATATCCATCTGATCTGTTACAAACTATTTTAGCCTCACAGGGGAGCTAAATGTCTATACAACCATGACATCTGCTTTTGTTGATATCTTAAGAAGTCGTGGCTTTCGTGGATTATATGCATGATTACCACCGAATTTGGTTGAGATCATTCCTTATGATGGATTGCAGTTTGGCACTTATGACACCTTTAAGCTCTGGAATTGCGGTTGAACAAAGCTTAGGTCATCGACCAAGGTTCGACTTAAAAGTGAAAGTCTCTCTAACTTTTAGCTTTTTGTATGTGGGGTAGCTTCCGGTACATGAGACAAAGTTGTTTGTCACCGCCTTGATGTTGTCAAGAAGAGGTTCCATATTATAGGGCTTCCTAGGGACTCATTGTATGGAGCTGGGGTTGAGCACCATGCTTATAATGGCATCTATGATGCTTTAAGATGCATCTTGGTAACCGAGGGTGAGCTGGCCTGGCCTTTACAAGGGTGTCCCTTCTGTAATCAAAGCTTCTCTAGCGCATGCAGTCACATTTGTAACTTATGAATACACATCAGTTTTTGTTAGAGTCCCACTTAACTAGGAACATAGTTTGATTCTTTTTACACTACAACATTTTCTTTGTAGCTTTTAATTACAACAAAAAAAAGGAAATGACCATATCCATACTTTCTGATTTTGATAATCTGTAATAATCCCCATTTACATTGTATTTACCAATACATTGACCTATTAAGAATTATTTTGCAGGCACTCGCATCGCGCGGGCTTTTTACTAGTATATAATAAAGAAAGAAATTGTTTTGATAAAATTCATCAAGAAACATTCTGGAAATTTGGGTTCCAGAAGAATTGTGGTTGCTGCTTGTGATAAACTGCTGCTAGCTAGGTTAACCATATCGTCACCTTTACAAGCTCAATTTTTGCCGCAGTTGAGCTTGATTATTCTGAAGCTGATCAGGATTTGATTGGACAAGCAAGTGATGAGGCTCAGAAGCATCTTATGTGTGATGAGCTTGATTTAGGGCTTAATCTTGTGCATAATAAAGAAAGAAATTGTATTGAAAAAATTCATGAAGACACGTTTGGGAAATTTGGTTCCAGAAGAATTACGGTTGTGGTTGCTTCTTATGAGAAAAAGCTTGATTATGTATTGAATAGAGATACTGCTGCTAGGTTAACCATATCGTCACCTTTAGAAGCTCATAATCTCATATGTATTGAATAGAGATAGTGCAACTGAGCTTGATTATTCTGAAGCTGATCAGGATTTGACTGCACAAGCAGGATGAGGCTCAGGAGCATCTTATGTGTTATGAGCTTGATTTAGGGATAAATCATGTCCCGAGAAGATGGACTGATCGATTCGGTGCTAATATTCTTGTTACCGTTCCTGGAGGTGGAGATGCAGCTAGTGGTGTTGTTGCTTGTGCTAAAAGTTTGTTATCTACAAGAACCAAGGATACCCTGATGTACGGGGGCTGTCATTCCCAGGCGAGATGACTTGCCTGCAGAGCACGGATTCTCATATTATCTGCCTTCATGCAAAGACACAACTCCATTTTCTTCTGTTTGTTGAGTATGTGGATGTATTTAAGGTGACTCTTGACCACAATAATGATCAACAAACAAGAAACAGTCAGTCTATTGGGTAAATCTACTAAACCCTAATTCATGATCTCCTCCTATAATCGTATTTATTGAATTCAACTGGGGTTTGTTTATGCTTATGAATGTTTAGTTTGTAATTCTGAATGAAATTTGTGTATGGGGTTTCACTTGACAAAGTAATGCAGTTCTTTATGTGTCGACCAACGTAAAGCTGGTTTTATGAATGTGAATTTGATGATCTGAATGAAATTTGTGTGTGGGGTTTCACTTGGAATTTGTTTATTCAGTGTTGATGATTCTTGTTCCTGTTAGGTTCGTTTTCAAGATTATGAATTCCGGTTTGATACGTATTTGATCTATTAGAAGCTGAGCATGTATTGCAATTCACTTGATTAATGTTTAGCTTGTAATGCTTTTAGGTGACTTCTCTTCATCTTATTTTGTTTGATCTTAACATTTGCTTCCTAGAAAATAGTAAAGTGAGCATGTATCGCAACTGAATTGCATTGCATTACTTGAATTGGACCAAATATATGGCTAGTTGCTTCACATAGTCACCCACATGAGGAGGCATGAATGCTCTCATACCCTTCAATATTTTTGTTTGTTAATGGGATTCTCTGTAAGTTTTAGCAGATTAGGTAATATTGAGTCACATTGTTTGCTTAATATCATACAGGTGCTCACAGCATTGGGGCAGTTCACTGCAGTTTCATCATTCAGCGCCTCACTAATTTCAATGGTTCTGGCCAAGCAGACCCTACAATAGAACACGGGTTCCTGAACAAGACTAGATCCATATGTCAAGGAAAAGGCGCGTTTATTGATTTATAGAAAGACGGAGCAGCAGAAGTTGGATTTGGCACCCATTACTACCAGGGGTTAATTCAGAGTAAAAGTGTCATGCGGTCGGATCAGCAGTTAATGAGTGAGGAAAGGACTGCAACCTGGGTAAGAGCATACGCGTCAAACAATTTCTTGTTTATAAAGGATTTGTCCAATGCAATGATAAAGCTTTCGAACAGCGGAGTACTGACAGGACCGTTGCGTGGGAAGATTCGAGTCAATTGTTCCTCCACATCGTGATCACAGATGATTCCTTAGAGGGGTAATCTTTTGTTCTTGGTTTTCAGTCTGAAGGTTGTGTACTAGATAGTTCACTGGTCAGATTGGGTTTGCTTTTGTTGCTTTTAGTCTTTTTCCTGCAAAATCTGTTTTCCAGCTTGTGAGTGAGCTTTTATCTACAATCTGATAATGTTACTGATAACTGTTTGAAAAGAAATTAAAACGAAATAATGAAGTTAACTTTGTAGGATATTAAACATTCATGGACGAATTTTGAGATTATAGGCTGTCTATTCAGTCTTGTAGTAGTCATGTAAGTCGACCACTCTAAACAATTTGTCTGTCTAAAAAGAAATACCAAGAGGCATTGATTTTCAAATTTACTAACACAGCAACATATTTTGCTCGCACATTGGTGGAACAACTTATTGGGGTGTACTTTGCAAGTATTTGATCCAAACCGAGAGAAAAAGAACATTATTTTCGGATTAAAGAAGCTCAATGGTGTAAACAAAGCTTAAAAATGGTAAACGTGAAAATTGTCCTTAGCTAACGGAAATTTGTGCAACGCTAATGTCCATCATGGCTGCAAGGACACCCAGAAGTTCCAATCTTTATTCTGCTGAGCACTAAAGTCCAAATCGCTAACATGACTCAAATTTTGTAGATGCTAGCTTATATGATTCGAGACAAAGGTTGGCTAGAGATCCATGTACCAGGAAAGAAAGATGTACCTGCGTCGTCAACATTGCTGTAGCAAATTGAAGCATTTCTTTTGATTGCCACCCAACAACTTGAACCGTATGCCCCTTCGATCAATATTAGATGTAACATGTCGTGCGCAGTTACACACAATGGTATTGTACGCTGAAAATGAGGACGCAAACATCACAGAATCACTTGATGATTATTAATCCAGTGGAATGGAATACAAGCCGACAACGGAAGATATTGACTCCGATGCATATTGAGAATCGAAAAAAGAAACACAAACGGAGAAGGAAAATTTATTTGAGAGTAATTCTCTGATGTATTTCGAACTTTTTTTATGGGCTTGGGCTTTCTCCACCTTTGATCCCTGTTTCCTACTGCAACCAGAATCCGTTCTAGAGCACAACAAGTATTATTCCCGGTAGAAACCAACTGGAATTATGAACCCGTTTTATAGTAGAACAATACAAATCATCCCAAAACTAAACATTATATATACCTCATTCCCTTTGTGCTTATTCTTCACACACAATCTCGTCTCTTTTCTTCGTACCTTATTCTTTGATTGACTTCTTTTTTTCTTCCGTCATTCGTAATGGGTTTCAAAACACTTTTCGTGCTTTCATTGGTACTTATGCTTGGGGTTCCTCTCATGGGGGTGAATGCTACTGTTTATAATGTTGGTGAAGCTGCTGGTTGGTCGGGTAAGTCTGGATTTAATTACACTGATTGGGAGTTGGTACCAACCTTTCTAGTTGGTGATGATAGTCTCCGTTTCGTCTATGATCGCAACACTACCAATGTCTTAGAAGTGACTATTTCCGATTTCGAGTCATGTAACGCAACGTCTCCACTCGCGGCCTACAACACCGGGAACGACACAATTCCGATAACAAAAGATGGACATCAGTATTTCATCACGGTAATCCCTCGACCAAAAGAACGGCTTGAAGGTTGATATTTTAGCTTACAATTCATCATATCTTAGGTACTGGATGTCTAACCCAGAGTATGGCCCCAATGGCTATGTCGGCATACCCGACCCTTAAACTACATCCATGGGTGGAGCAACCACGACTCGAACTATGTCATCTAGTTCCTTTTTATTTATGCTTTTGATTATTTTTTTGGCTTAGGATCATTGGATTTTTTTTTTTTTTTACTAGTTTGTCACCCGTGCTATGCACGGGTCTGCTTCTCATTCATGAGATACTGGATTCACGTTTTAAAATTAATTTTTATTAAAACAATCAATAAGCTCATGAACTTTAAAACTAATAAAACATTTAAGAAACTCATAAAAAATCAATGCAACACAAAAAAGAAAAAAATATGGACTTGAAGTTCGAAATCATCGTATACTATGACGTTTATCCTAACTTCATAAATTGACTAAAAGTTACGCTCCTCTAATCTTTTTCCATGTTATGATATTCTTTAAAATTTTCAATATAGTTCATCAGATGAATCCTAATCGTGATATTCTTTAAAGTTCTGCTCCTCTAATCTTTAAAAAATTCTCGTTTAACCGCTTAGTTTTTCATAAATTCCTCTGTCTCGATTATGTGATGAGACATTTGGTATTTTATTAAAGTAACATGCACTTTGAACAATGTTTTAATTTCTTTGGCAACTTATCTACCCTTTTTGTGTTTTTTTCTGTCTAATACACGGACCTACAAACGTTTTTACATGGAAATTATCATACATATAATAAATTAGAATTTTTTTTTTTTTAAATCCGTAATTTTACATGTATATTGTGTACGTAATTTCCACATATGTCGAGTGTCTTTAAACTCGTGAATTATAATATCTTACGTATTTTAAATTTGTGAATATATCGCATTCATTCAATTATTTGTACAATTATTGTTGTGTACTCGTAAATTCCTATTTATTAAAGAAAGAGTGTGTTTCGTCTAAGAGCAACAAAATATTTAGAATTAAAATAAAGTGATTATGTATGGATCAAGCCGGTGTTGGTACGTGTTTATGTACCTTGGAACTATAGGATGAACACCCAAATAATCATTACAACCTCGAATCAATATGTACCAAAAGAATGTAATCAATAATCATTATAAGATGAACCCGTGTATTATAGAGTGAAATATATGGATGAGTGATTGTATACATTACATGAACCCGTAGACTATAAATACATTCAGTGACTCTACGTGATGCATGAGAAAACCTTACTAATCAGTCATAAGCCAAATTTTACAGGAAATCACAATATAACTGAACAGTCAAATGAAGTGAAAAAAAAAATCTGTCTAACTATCAACCTTATTGATTGCTGCAACCTTAGTGAAAAAGTACATATATATTTCTACCTTTTATTTTCTCCATTTTGAAGAAAATTTTGGATAAACCTTATCGCAGGATATTAATTTCTGGTTCAAGATAATTCTTATGTTTTATCTTTACAGAAGTCTGGTATCTATACAGTAGAAACTCTTTTAATTAATACTCGATTATTTAATAAACTCTCTTAAATAATATTTTTGGCCGGTCCCGAGTCGGGGACAACGTGCCAAATTAATAATTCGCTAAAATTATTAGATAATACATTTTTGATTACCTATGTAGACCCCATATGAAATATAAATTAATAATGCACATATATATTCAATACATTAATGATTTACGAAGACTTTTTGAAAAATGATTTTATTGTCTCCTGATTTTTTCTAAAATCAATATGATTGCAGCTTTAATAGCCTCGTTTCATGAAGGGGCTCTATATTGTAGAACTTTCATCATCTTCTTCCACATCTTTATCGTTCCCATAACGCTCTCGATTATTTCTTCATCATCAAAACTTGTGTAACTTCATTTTCTTTCGGATAATTTAGGACATCTTCGACATTTATTGAATTGTGATAGCCCAACTTCTCGATCAAATTTTGCAAGTCTTGAGTGATTTCACTGTCTGTATATTCATCTAAATTGTCTAAACTTGTTTTATCTGTTGATCGAAGTTTACAATGATGAAAGCATCAATTTTGTCTAAACTTGTGATATGAAATTTATCTATAAATTAATAAAATATTAATTAATATATAAATTAATAATTATTAATTTACCGGTTAATTAATATCTCGTTTAATTAATAAATTTTGATGGTCCCGACAGCATTAATTTATAGAGTTTCTACTGTAGTTCTCTACCAAACCGCATTATTCTCGCTTATGGATTTAATTTTCAGCAAGTCTTAAAGGAAAAAAAAGCCTTCGATGATGAGTCATTTTGTCGGTGTTCATTGTAAATAATTTTCATATGAAATATTCTTCTAGCTGACGCAAACAACACTAAAAGGTTAAATATTTCTCTCACCTCGGAAACATTCACTTGTGCTTGGGGTCACTTGTTCGGTTCCATTTATGTCTCTGTGGATCAAAGTGGTATTTCTCTGATTCGCCCGAATTTCGTACTCCTAATACAGATGGGACATGACATAGTCATAAATAGTTGAACTAATACACTTAAGGTGCGAGAAAATTACTACATAGATAATTGGGTACACAAAGTAATTGGGTTGCAGTGGGCCTGCAAATCGTTTATAATTGATATTGCAAACATAAATCTATTGTAGAAATTAACATTTAATCCCATTTTTGGTGGGCTTTGGACGCTCTAGTCCTGTCAACTAAAGCCTCGTACTGGGAAATCCAAATTCGCCAAATGTAGAACGAGTTAGTCCTTTTCGGAACGATTTAGTCCAAAATGAATTTTTTAGATGACAAAAATAACCCTTATGAAAATCCATTGTCGTTTGTTCCTAGCAAATTCTTTTCTTCTCTCTTCTCGTTTCTGAAATGAATTAGGTTTTGTCAAGAGAAAAAACTAAAAGCAAATCTCAACAAGTTTTGATATAATCAGCGGAGTTAGAATTCGTAAATTGAGTCTATGAAAACGTAAATCGATTCAATCACCATTTTCAAAACCAAAATCTGAGTATCGATGCCTGAATCCGACATCATCATCTGTTCTTGAAGAATTAGCTTGAAACTTTGTAGAAGAGAGAAGAAATCACCAACAACAATTCCAACAAAAATGTTTAGGAACAACAATTACTGATAAGATTCCAATTTTTTCTTCGTCTTCATCATCGATTAGGTTTTCCGCTACTCCATCTTTGACTCATCATTTTATTGTGGACGGATTTGTCAGATGACGTATAAAGAAAGGTAAACGACAAGCATATCTTGTTGATACATTTGCTCTTGTAATTATTCCTTCCAATTTTGATTTTCTTTATATGATTTGGTATTTCTTTTGTAGATTTTTAGGGTTTGAGATTCAGTAGGCTTGGATACTTTAGTCCTTATGCAGAGGTTTGTGTTATCTGTGGTTAGGAAATTAGAGAAACAACGTTCTGGAATTATTTTGGAGTAATAACATGGACAAGGAATTGAGATTCAGTTGATGAAGAAGCTACACACAGGAATTCACGTCATTTTAAGGAAGGGAAGTGAGACGATGATGATAAGTTCGATTTCATGGATCTCTCTGTATGGACATCACATCTTTCAGCAACACCGAACAAAAGGTCAGTTCAATTCCTAGCTAGTTCTTCTTGATTGAAATGTTAAGAAATTATTGTTGTATTTACTCTTATCATTTTTTTTTGTTGATTTCGGTATTTGAGTATTAGAAATTTGGTTTTACCCCTAATTGTTTTTTTTTGATTGAAATGTTAAGATGTTTAGGCATGAATTGAGAGGTCCGTCTAGCTTTTATAACCCTTGGTTGCTATATTTTTAGGTTTTGATTTTACCGACTTCTTATTTGTGTAATGCTAATAATTTGTGTTATCATTTGCTATGCAGTTAATCCGATATAAGCTCTCTAGTGATACTACCGAGTCTGGCAGTGCTAGTTTCTCTACTACAGTGATGAATAAGTGGGTCTATGTTGTTTATGTAAGAGCTCACACTCATGATGTCAGTGCCTTAGCGATAGCAGTTCCTCCTAGTGACAGCAAAGGTTTGCTCTACCGATGCTCTGTTTTCTCTTATAATGTGTTGAATAGGGTGAAATTTTACCGATATATTAAAAAAAAAAGAATACGGTGAAACTTTGACCTCCTTAATTCTTTAAGATACGTCAGTTATGGTTCAGTAAGGGACTTCTTTTTCGACAGAGGAATTACTTGATATAAAGCTAAAAAGAGAATGATATCATCGGGTACAAATAATTTCAGTTATCCGAAATAGCCAAATTTGCTAGCCCTCACGCTAATCTTTGTTGGTGATGATACAAAACTCTTTGCATATTCTTCTCAAGAATTTATGTTGATATGTTGTTTTCATGTCTTTGGACCTCCAAACTTCACACTTTTTTCTTCTAGTATGGTAGTTACATATCCAAGCACGGAGGCTCAAAAAATGCCTATACAGAAATGGAGCATACATACTATCATTTCGAGATTAAGAGAGAGTTTCTCGAGGGAGCCCTTAAAAGGTAACTGCCAATGTTTTAATTAGCAGTAATCTATGATTTATTGCAAGCAATAGGTGGCGTAGGAGAGTGGTAGAAATGGTTTTATTGCTGATTAATTTTTTTGTGTACTTATTATTGATGTCACATAATTACTTCAATGATGACTTCATTTGCAGGTTAAAAAAATCAATGATTGCGACATCCTTGACATAACGGTTTCTGCTAGTTGGATAGTGTGCGCAGGACCACCATTTCTAGTTCATAGAAGACTAGCTAGATTTGTCAGATAGAGTGTTCAATTGTGATATTGTTACTTAGCAAACTGGGATGTAAAACTCGCCTGAAAGTACAAACTGGGAGTTGGATTTACGGAACGTATCCCTTGGGAAATGAAAATTTAGCACAATGCCACTATATAACTATAGTTTGGCCTTCTTTTTCTTTCTTCACATTATATGAAAAATCTTTAATGTGAACCTAACGGCTACTTCTGTTTAGGTTTCTTGTATTTGGTCATGGGAACTAATTAGTTATGGGTTTAACAATTATAGATGAAAAAACGCATTTTGTTAATTTTTTGCATTATGTTGTTTCTTTGTATCTCCACTCTTCTATTTTTTATTTTTTTTTGCATCTTGGGTTTTTCTTTTTGTTTGCCGATAAATGGTACATAATTATACGAAAGCAAGCCGGATGCTTGCACCTTTAACATTATCACTTTCCTATTTTAGTTGTCAACGTCTCGTTGTGTATGCGAACTTAGGTACGCGTGTCTTGAATATTAATGGGTACATTATATACACAAGTTGAGTGTTATAGTGTACATAGTCATTTGTACACATGTTGAATACTATGTGTACATAGTTGTACACTTTATTTATTGTTACCGTGTACATATTTGTACACATTAATTAAAATGTTTGATCTTTCTTGCTTTTCTTTTCTACAGTAAAGGCATATATAGCGGTGTTGTTGGAATCAATCATTTTTATATATGCGATAAAGAATACTTTTATAGCAATGCATGGTTTTGCAGAGTTACCGTTGTGGTTGACTTGTCAAGAGAATCACCATCATTTTTAAATTACATCCTTGTGTCTCGGTTTAATGAGTTTGACTACATATTTGGATTATCAGCGTAAATTTTATCTGACTCTTCAATATGCTGAACTGCAGATGGGAATCATAGTTAATGTGTACATAGTTGTACACCTAATGGTTGTGAATGTGTACTGCTATGCCTTCTTTAGTTTACAAAAATCTGTTGTTTTCATGTACGTTCGGGTAAGCTAATGGGAGAAACTCTAAACAGTACTCGTGTGGGGAAAACTCCACGAGCATGCACGCAACAGGACCTTGGGAGTGTTAATATTGTTCGTGAACCAGGTATTTTTTAATCTTCTTTTATTGTGCTGGTTCGTTTTTCCAATAGTGTTTTCTTGCCTTTAAGCTTTGATATGTTTTTGCTTTACTTTTATCAGTTCTCTTAGTATTGTTACCATGAAAATATTATAGCCTGGGAACTATTAAGGCTTTGGAAATCCTAACAGTAAGAATCGCTTTATGCATGTTATATCGTCGGATGATCCCGACATACTAGTCATCTTTCCACAAATGTAATAGAAATTCTAGGAGTGCCAGTAGCATAGGCCAAAGGCTTAGGAGATAATCATGGAAACTGCATATTTCATAATAACTAAAAACAATATGCCATACTTACATCACTAGTATTGGTCTCCACCTCCTATTAATCAGGCTAAATTAAACTTTGATTGTTAATGTGTACATAGTTGTATTTTGTTTATTGTTAATGTGTACTTAGTTGTACACTCGTTGATTGATCTTATGTACGTAATTGTACACTGGTGATTATTAATATGCACATAATTGTACATACGTAGATTATTAATGTGTACATATTTGTACACCCGTTGGTTGTACACGAGTATATTGTCCGTACACTCGTTTATTATCAATTTGTACATAGTTGTACACCTTTTGAAATGTATACATAATCGTACACTTGTTTATTGTTAATGTGTACATAGTTATACACATGATGATTATTAATAATTTTTCTTGTTCAAGTTTAAATTCTCATGAAGTATCGACACGTTAATATCGGCATTCGGTAGTAACATGTAGCTGCAATTTCAGATATAGGGAACCAAGTAATGCTTTCAACTGTTAGGACATTTTAACTCATTTTTTGCGTACACATGGTTTCTTAGTATATGAACAATAATCTGGTCTGTTATATGAACATAAATCATATTTTAAAAAGGTGATTGAATGGTCACCGTATCTTGCTTCTTCGTAAGCTTTCTGTAGGAGCATGGTACATAATAGCTTGAGTTTAATTACACCTGTTTCATTTCATCTCCATGTATGAGCTTGCCTGATAATAAAATGTTGTAGAACAATTATTCTCAGTTCTTGTTAGTTGTTCTTGCCTGGAAAAGGATTCACTCTTTATCCAACATGTGTAGATAGTTATACACATGTTTATTGTTAATGTGTACGTAGTTGTGCACATGTTGATTCTTTTTGATGCTGACCATAGTTGTACACTTGTAGGACTATATTTATGTATACAAACCAAAAATTAGGGAAAACACTAATTGTACATGTGTTGGATTTTCTATAGATGTGTACAAAGTTGCACACTATTGTGTTATCTCAGTAATATGTGCATTTTTGTGGTATAAATGTTGGATTTTTATACCACAAAACATCAAAAGTTACTGCATCTCTTTCTTATACCATCAAAAGTTGTCCTCTCATTAGAAATTTAGATCCTTGTAACATCTCTTAGGCGAAGATAATGTACATTCTAGGATATTTGTTGCAGCTTCAGTTCCATTTTTGAACAGTTTTATTAAAATAATCTCTGCAGAAAGATGAATAGATTTAAGCTCATACTTGTAAGTTAGTATAATCATTTTTTCTGAGTTGTAGCCTGTAAGAACTGGATGGTTTATCAATGTGTTACCCAGTATTCATGCTATCGGTGATTACTCAATTATATAGGCCTAGGTGAAAAATAAGTTAGAAACTGGTGCTACTGTAGTAGCAGGTTTTCCCACACTACACCCCTCACTATATTTTGGTTAATTAGTCCATTGAAAGTTATATAATTGAGAATGTTTATTGATTAATTTCATGAGTTGTTTACACAGGAAAAGTAGAATTACACTTAGCAAGTAAAACACTCTTAAACTTTCTCTCTCCTAATGACTTGCCCAACAATTCCAAAAAGATCTCTCTCTTACAATCAGACTCACTCAACCCTTTATATAGGGCGATACATAGTGGATGACAACTAATCTATCCTTTTATTTCGGAAATGTTCCGAAGTGTCGCAGAGATGTACAAACATTTATTCTCGCGACACTTCTTAACCTCGCCTGGTTCCATGTCTTTCACTTTGTTTTGTGTGTCGTTGTTCATCGCGTCATTTATTTTAGTCTGCTCATGATCGACTCGCGACGTCATTTGTTTATTAACCCCGCGAGCCCCGCACGTTGCGATATTATCATCCTACATCTTGCCTCTTTTCCTTGAATATTGCTTGAAGAGCGATTTTTAAGGAAAAATGCATCGTTGTAGTAATCTTTGGTCTTTGTTGACGAAGGAACGAGCGAAAGAATACTTGGACTTGAAGAGTACGTACTTGCCTCTATTCTTTTGCGAAGTTCCGAAGCTTCTCTCGTATATATGAAGTGGCATCTCTTGCCTCATGAGTTATCAATTTCGCAAGCTCTTCTCTTTGTTAGGAAATATGTTGTGCGATGTTCGAATTCTACTAAAATCGGATTTAATGGTGATCGTTTACACGTGTCCTCTTTTACCGATGCATTTAATATTATCCGGTCGTAATATCTTTTTCTCATCTATTTATAGGGGTGTTCCTTGTGAAGAAGTTTCTTTTTCCCTTTCATCTTCTTCATCAATCAAAAGTGTTCTTCTTCTTCATCGTTCGTAATCATTTCGCAAGTGTTTACCCGCTATTTTCCTTCTTCATCCTCTTTCTCTTCTTCGCTACTTCCTAGTTGTTGTTCTCATGGCATCGAGGTTTGTTAATCTTGCCATATCTAGTTTGATCTTGTGGTTGATTGCTTTGAAATTAGTTTTTCTTGTTGAAATCACACCGGTATGCTTAACTTTATAGTTTCTTTTTTTCTCGCCATTGTTGTTTAGCAAGAACCAACCCAAAAACCAAATTTACCGTGAAGGACCCTCTCCTTTCTCTAGGCTCGCCATCGAAACCTTCCTCGCAACAAGAATCTATTACGCAGCCAAAAGCCTACTTCTCGAGCAAAATCTATGGTTAACAAAAAGGAAGCCCGCGAGTGACAAGGTATTTAAGAAACATTTCTTTTTATGAACAATATATTGTTGCCTCTGTTTCTTATTTAACTTGTTACTCATAGGATGATGGAAATACCGACTGAACTCCTAAAAGGCTTCGCCAACCCAAGCCTGTTACTTCTGAAGTGTTCCGTTTCCTTCATTCACACCTTCATCTCCTGCTGTGAAGTCGTCGCAAGATAATATTCCTATACCTCCACTCCTCATAGACCAAGTTCCTTACAACTGTCCTCCTATGAACGATGTTATACCACCCTCTGCTATCAATGTCCCTACTATTTCTCCAATCACTTCTCTCCCTGAAACTTCCTCTCCTCATGAGGTTCCTTTGGCAAAGGATGACTCATCTTTTTTGGTAGAGCAAATTCCTCTAACGGCGGAAAATTTGGAGGGTATAGATGTGGCCTTTAAGGTTCTTTCAGATCTCGTGAATGATGCCAAGAGAACTTCTGCTGATCCTATCAAATCCAACGTCTGCGAGATTTTAAGTAAGCACTTTGGTCCTGATAAGGTCTCGCAAGCGTCTTTGGTTCAAGAAATTAGTAAGCTGAAGGATGATCTCCAAGTTATGACCGCGAAGTGCAATAGTCTTCACCTTGAAAATCAAAAATTTCACAACATCTCGCTAGATCGTGATAACCTTCGCAAGAAGAATGAAGAATTAAAAGGTATGCCCTCGCTCTCTTTTTTTTTTTTTTTTTTTTTTTTTTTTTACAACTCAAACCCTTGCTCGTCCTTCAAGTATTAAACCGTAAACGAATAATAGAGATATATCGATCCGGCCATGAATCTATCGTTGAAGAAGTTCGAGTTGAAAGAGATGCTTGGATGGAGCAAGATAATTTCTTAGATAATCTTCATACCTATGCAGCTGATCAAATAAATAACTTGTCTAAAGAGAATTTTGATTTATCGCAAAAAGCAAGATTCATTAAGTAATGACTTATCTCGCCTCTCTTACGCTTTGACTAAAACTAATTTGGAGTTGGAAACTTTATCAGATGAGAATCGAACTCTTTCTCAAGAGAAACGTTCTTTGTTGAATAAGGTGGCGAGCTACTCGGCAGAAAAGATAACGCTTTGTCAAAAGTTATGTGAAGAACACGAACAAGCTAAACATACTTTGAAAAACCAACTTGAAGAAATTACGCCGAGAGAGATAAACTTATTCAAGGTAGAATAACCTTGAGTGTAAAGTTAAGCAATTCCAAGAACAATGTATCGATTAGAAAAATCCAACTCTACTTTGCGACCGAAAATTCCATACTTATTTCCAATGAAAAGAATTTGCGATCTCGATTGAAAGGCTTAGTTGGGGATTCATTTGATGATGTCATGGACCGTTTGGGGAATAACTTCGCAGCTTTAACTCAACATCTTACTTCTCAAAAGGAAGGTAGTCAAATTATTTGACTATCTTAATTTATGTATTTATTCCATGAATATTTTATTACCCCGAAAATGCCAAAAAGGTTCGATAAAAATTTTCCGATCCCGTGTATTTGTTATGCGGACCGAGAGAAAGCTTCGTTCCACTATCTCCACCCTCGTGTCTGATTATTCTAAAATTCGCAAGGAAATGGACTACTCTCGCGCATCTTGCTTCGCTCTCGCGACCCGTGCGGAGCGAAGATTGGATTATATATCTCATTGTAAGGACATTGATAGTAAGAATCGTCAAAAGGCATTGCTTCGCCAATTCCCTCTTAAAGCGAAGTTCTTGTGAATAATATTTTTGTCAAAAGTCTCTTGATCCCATTCACGTCGATCCTTTAGAATTAAGTGATGATGAAGTTCCTAATGCTCCATGATAGTGATTATGAATATGAAAGCGCCAAGACGTCGCTAATCTCGAAGTTATCAACAAAGATCCGATCGAAAAGTTTTTTTCGATGAGAATCCACCAACCGGCGAGAATAAAGATGCTGAAAATATTTTCAAGAACGTCCATTGACCGGCGAAGGTGAAGCTGAGAAAGTAATTGGTGAAGACGATAAAATTGATGTAGAGAACTAGCTGTATGATAACTCTTGCTACAACTGTCTTTTTGTTTTGAAAGGTTAAATCCCTTGTTGGATAATCCTCGTATTTGCTTCTTCTTAATTATGACTATAATCTCGCAAGCTTATTCTTACATTTTGTGAAATGATTTTTACTCGGTTATCATCATTTTTGCATTGTATTCTTCATTGATGTCGATTTTTGTATTGCGACGAGGTCGCAGGCATCTCCATGAGTGAAGAAACCTACTTTTCTCGCCTTATCATTTCGGTAGTCTTTATTTTATCTCTTCTTGTGGCGACAAGGTCGCAGTCCGTTTTTACATTTTCATGCAATGGCTCATTGACCTTGCCTTATCAATTTTGTGTGGTCTTCCGAGTTAGACCTCCCTAATTAGAGGTCCTCCCCTGCCACCTTTATGGCGACAAAATCGCAGGACGTCCTTACACTTGCATGTAAAGACCCATTGATCTTGTCTTATCATTTTCCAAGTATTTTTGCCTCTGCAGGATGTTTTAGTTGCGACAATATGACAGGCCTAAATATCCTTGCGAACATAAAGCCCCATGACATTGCCGTCCTGCGACGAAATCGCAGACGTCCGTACACTTTCGTGTAAAGACCCATTGATCTCGCCTTACCCTCGCGTTAGTATTATTGCCTCTCGCAGGATCATTGCACAAATATGACAAGCCTAAGTCTCCTTGCGAAAACAAAGCCTCATGACATTTGCGTCTGTTTTGACACCCCCTAATGGAGAGCGTCGCCCTTATCATCTCCCCTGGTTGCCCCTTCAAGGAGGCGAAACATCGGCCATACAAGACTAGCTCCTCCCATCCGGTCTTAACAACAACCAGTTGTTTTTGCAGCCTCTTATCCCTTATACCTATATGGTTTATGGTTACGAGACTGCACCCTAAGTGGAGTTTTCTTCGGGCGAGTGCAACGCATGCCAAGACTTGCCAAGAATGGCCGGGTAGGTTCATCCATCCCGGCACTCGCTCAACCGTGTACCTCGCGCCTTGTGCATACACCGACTCCTTGGAAGAGACCTCGGTCGCCCAACCAGGGTATAACCTACATATATAGTTGGGAATCCAAGGTATCTCCCCGGATAGGCTTTCATGGGCCCCAAATCTGCATGACCCGTGTTTCGGGAGCGGTGTAACCTTCCACCCGAGCCATGTTAAGAGATACCCCTTATATGACGCACTTTAGGTCTTACATTTGCCTCTTTACGAAATATAATTCCCGAACTAGGGTGTACGCCATAAAGGTTCGTCCCATTCATTCATTCAATCATTCTTCATCATTTGCTATTTTGTCTGCGAGATATTCGCCGATTCATTCATTTAATCATTCCTTATCTCTTGTTGTTTTGTTAATCCATTCATGACTTTTTTGTTATTCTTATCGCGATCTCTTCGCGGATTCTCTCTGCATTTTATTGAATGTCACAAAAATCTGGCGAAGAAGTACTTCATCTTGATTCCTTTTGTCATCTTTCGTTATTACGGGTAATATTTCTTTAGATATAACCTATTCCATGGTCTATCCAATTTTTGTCCCACATCTCTTCCTTCGGGGTCCATCAATCTATATGCCCCCGTACCAACTACTTCTTTGACGATATAAGGTCCATCCCATTTTCTCGCCAGCTTGCCTCCACTTTCACGTTGATATATTGGGGTTTCTCGCAACACCAAGTCTCCTGGTTGGAACTCACGTATTTTTACACGCTTGTTATATTCTCTAGCCAATCTTTGCTGATAATTCTCCATGTGTCGCAAGGCCTTTTCTCGTTTTTCTTCCAATTCATCCAACTTGATTAAAATGTTGCCTCGCGCTAAGATTTTTATCCTGCACCTCTTTTTGGTTGTCGAATCACGACCTCTCGCTGAAGTATCGCTTCAACTCCGCAGTTAAGCAAAAAGGGGACATTCCTGTGGCTTCTCTTCTAGTTGTATTATAGGCCCACACTGCATTGGGTACTTGTTCGCACCATCCTCTATTGTGTCCTTCCAACTTTTTCTTCAATATATCAGCAATTGTTTTGTTTGTTGCCTCCGCTTGGCCATTAGCTTGTGGATATAATGGAGTTGATTTTCCACATCTTATTTGAAATGCATTAAGCAGCAACTCTATATTTTGTCCTTCAAACTGCTTCCCATTATCAGATACCTCGTTGTGCTGGATCCCAAATCGCATATAATATTTTCAAATATGAAAGTAAAAACATCTTTATCGCGAATGTTTGGACCGCTTTCACCTCTCGCCCACTTTGTGAAATAATCCGTTGCGACAATTAGGTACCTTCTTTGTCCTCGTTTCAGTAAAAATGGTCCCACAATATCTAAACCCCATTTTCCAAAAGGCCACACACTTCTTGAAGAATTTAATGGTGCTCCCGGTGCATGTATCTTCTTCCCGTGTCTTTGACAATCTTCGCAGCGTTTGGCTATTGCTCTCGCGTCCTCATGCATATATGGCCAGTAATATCCTTGCGTCTTTGCCTTGTATGCCAAAGATCTTCCGCCGCTATGATTTCCTGCATCCCCACTATGCAGCATCTTCAATATGGTTTCTCCTTCTTCCCTTGTCAGACATCGAAGCGAAGGTCCATCAAAAGAACGCCGATAAAGCACACCATCTCGCAATTCATAATTTGTTGCTCGGCTCTTTAACTTGTGTGCTTCCAATCTATTTCTTGGTACCTCGCCTTTCATTAAATATGCGTGAAGTTCTATCCTCCAATCTTCCTCGACGTTGCATCTCATCTACCACCATCATTATACTCGCTTCTTGTCCTTCCTCTTTATTAATTGATGGCGCCCGATAGCGCTCGTATTTTGATATTCCTCAGCAGTTGGGTCTGTCATCATACTTGATATAAAGGCAAAAGCGTCTGTGAGTCGTTATCTCTCCTTGATATGTGCCTCCATTTTATTTTCGGTATCTGTGTGACAACACTTCTACAAGCTTCCCCGTATTTGTCAGGGGATGGATCATTTGTAGCATACTTTTTCGTTATCCGACGAATTGCCAATTGCGAGTCACCGGTAATTCTCACACTCTCCGGTTTCATTTCTATTGCAAATCGTAAAGCATGTATTATGGCTTCGTATTCCGTTTCATTATTGGTAGACTCAAATTCCAATCTAAAAGCAAAAGCTAACTTATTGCCTTCCTCGCGAAATCATAACAATTCCCACTCCTTTACCTTCTCCATTTGATGATCCATCCACTAATATTTCCCACCGCTTTGGCTCGCTTAACAAATCTTTTGGATCTCCATGTTCTTCCTCTACATCCATCATTTCATCCACTCGCTTCATCTTCCTCCAAAGGAAATTCTGCTTTAAAGTCTGCGACGACTCGTGACTTGGTTGAAGATAATATTTCATATTTGAGTTTGCAATGACTTATTTGAGCATTCCATCTTTCGACTCTTCCTGATCTTTTTGAATTTTTCATTACTGACTCAATTGGTACCTTTGTTACCACCCTTACAGTGTGTGCTTGAAAATATATGCGAAGTTTAAATGACGCATAGACTAACGCTAGGATTAGTTTTTCAATCTTTGAATAATTTCTTTTCGTGCATTAAAAGTTTTACCGATATAATAGATTGGTTTTTCCACTTCGCGTCCGTCGCAATAAAACTGCACTTAAGGCGTGCGAAGTTGTCGCGAGATATATTAATAATTCCTCCCCAGGTTCTGCCTTCTGCATAATGGATACATCCATTAAATGCTCCTTAATTCCTTGTAGAGCCTTTTCACATTCGTCCGTCCATTCGAATTTCGATCCCTTTTTCGGTAACATTTGAAAAATGTTTACACTTATCGACGACCGTGAGATGAACCTTCCTAGTGATGCTAACAATCCATTTAGCTTTTGAACATCTTTTACCGTCGCCGGCGTCGGCATGTCGCGAATCTTTTTTACTTTTCTCCGGTCAACGTGTATTCCTTCTTTTGATACAATGTAACCCAAGAACTTCCCGACGCAACTCCGAAGGTACATTTTTTCCGGGTTGACCTTGATGTTGAAACGCCTCATTTGCTCAAAAATTTCTTTCAAGTCTCGCACGTGATCTTTCCCCTGCCTTCTTACTTTTTACTAGCATGTCATCTACATAGACTTCTAGTGTTTTATGTATCCATTCTCGCGAATACCTCTTCTACCATCCTTTGATACGTCGCTCCAAAGATTTCGCAAACCGAATGGCATTTTAGTATAGCAAGATAATCCTCTTGGAGCGAAGAAAGCAGTATGCTCTTGATCCTCTTGGCGAGTGGGACTGGTTGTAACCTTTGTATCCATCCGTGAGGATACCCTTTCATTCCCCGCCGCCGATTCGACTAGCCGGGGAATATCGGCAATGGAAAACCATGTCTTTCGGGCAGTGCTTTATTTAAATCAAGAAATCAATGCAAATCCTTATTCCTTTGTTCTTCTTTGGAACTATAACCATATTCGCTATCCATTCGGGATATTTTGCTTGTCTAATGATCCTCGCGTCCAACATCTTCTCGCAACTCTTCTTCTATCTCGAGGGTGATATGTTTGTTGCTATCTTTCTAATTCTTTGTTTGAATGGCTTCACATTTTTATCAATTTCCAACTTGTGACAAGCTACCGATGGATCTATACAGGCATTTCATCCATATCCCACGCGAAGATATCTTTATAATCTCGCAACAAACCAACAGCTTCTTTCTTCTTCATCCGCTCCCATGTTAGTTCCAATCTTTAGCATCTTGGGTTCTTCCTTAGTTCCAATATTCACTTCTTTAGTTTGCTCGCCGCGACGTAACCGGCCTTCGGTTCTCCCATAGGGGTTGGTCCTTTCGGTTCCATCGCGGGATCATTTTCTTCTCCCGAGATCTCGCTAGGTATTCCTTTTCCTTCCTTCGCTTTGATCATGTAAACTCGAACTCTTCTTCTTTCTTAGCCGCCTCGCCATCTTTTTGCGGTACTTAGATATATTCTTTTGTTTGTTTACTTGTTCCTCGCAACATTTTACTTCATTTTGATAATATATTCTTCCTTTAGCAAAGCATCCCCTTTGATCTCGCCTATTCAGTTGGTGTTGGAAACTTGATGCATTGATGAAGCGTCGACGCCATCTGCCTTTTATTGCATGTACCCATGGTCTTCCTAGTAACAAGTTATACGGTGATTCCATATCTACTATACTCAATGTCACCCGAGTTTGATTCTTTCTAATGGAATACGTATTTTTATCTCCCCTCTAACTTTGGTTATGGATTTACCAAAACCTTGGATATTGTATGCCGCAAAAGTCATATCCTCATCTTCATATCCCATCTTTTTGTAAGTGTGATAGAACATTATGTTCACAGGACTCCCGTATCAATTAAAACTCCATTTACCACCCATGTTTTATTTGTGTTCTCCGATTCTTCTCTCTCCTTATACGCGTTAATTGCGATCACTAATGGAGATGGGTGATCCAAATTTTCTTTGGATATCTCTCCCGCTGTGAATGTTATCTCTTGTTTTTCCCAATCTTTCAAAGGTGATATCATTTCTCCGTCTCGTAACCTTCTTTCCTTCAAAATCCCGTTTGTGTATTCTTCCTCCGATATTTTCATGAAATTCACTAATCATTACTCCCGTATCTGGGTCACATACCATATCTTTTTCCCCTGCTTCATCCGATCTAAGATTTTCCTTTCTCATTTTCTTGATCCAAACAACTTTAATTGCGATTTTCTTTCTTGAACCAACAAGATTAGGTCCCTGTTTCTAGCGCATATGTAGTAGCAGGTTTTCCCACACTACACCCCTCACTATATTTTGGTTAATTAGTCCATTGAAAGTTATATAATTGAGAATGTTTATTGATTAATTTCATGAGTTGTTTACACAGGAAAAGTAGAATTACACTTAGCAAGTAAAACACTCTTAAACTTTCTCTCTCCTAATGACTTGCCCAACAATTCCAAAAAGATCTCTCTCTTACAACAGACTCACTCAACCCTTTATATAGGCGTACATAGTGGATGACGGCTAATCTATCCTTTTATTTCGGAAATGTTCCGCGAAGTGTCGCAGATGTACAAACATTTATTCTCGCGACACTTCTTAACCCTCGCCCCGGTTCCATGTCTTTACGCTGTTTTGTGTGTCGTTGTTCATCGCGTCATTTATTTTAGTCATGCACGATCGACTCGCGACGTCAATCATTTTATTAACCCCCACAGCCCTGCACGTTGCGATATTATGATCCTACATCTACATCGGTATTTTAGCTTACGAGTCACCAATATATAACTCCCACTGTATAATTATTTTATTGTTTTATTAGATTCCTTGTCGGTTAAAAACTTTATGAAACAATAGTTTGATCTCTGTGCTGACCACTTTTCCTCTTCGTCATTGTATGTATAGATGAACAGTATAAATACATCATTTCCATATCTTGCGTATCAACAAGATGCTTTCATGTCCGGAGCCGATGTGCTTCAAACTGGTATGAGAGGAGCGTTCGGTAAACCCTTGGGAATGGATCACCTAGCTAGCTAACTTGTTATCGTATGAGATTCATCTGCAGTTTACTTTTGCTATGTTGGTGTACAAACTGGTGCACCTTGTTTTGTCTTTTGATTTTTTGGATTTTTGTAGACATGTACATGTTTGTACGCTAATGTAAACTAAGATTTTTTAAAAATAAAAATTATATAGGCATATGGGTACTCTTTTTGTAGCTCTCGGAAAGAGCTTTCTGAATATATAAAGTTTGTGAATTTTGGACAAATGGTTCGAAAGATAAAAAAATTTTAATTGTTTTTTATATTATTTATAATTGCTGACATCATTGTGAGTCACTTTGGACTAAATTGAAAATATTTGGACTAAATTGTAAATCAGGAAGGTTATTTGTGTACTTTCAATGAAAAAGGACTAATTTGTACCTAGTTGAATGGGTCAGGACTAACTAGTATATTTGGATGGGGTTTTGGACTAAACGTATTTTTCCCAAATCTATTCTATATATTATATAAAGGGAACTCCCCTTAGCAATAGTGTCTTGAAGCTGTAAATGGTGATTTCCAAATATACCCTTGCTCCCACAAAAATATTTGTATATTTGAAAAAAGTTCATATAAATCAGTGGGGGCATAATGATAATCAATATTACAAAAAGAAAAAAAATGCTAAGGAGTGGAAATTAACCAGATCTGTCAAAATTTATTGATATCCGATAGAAATGAATTCTAAATTTCATGATAAAAAATTTAGGTTCCAACAAATTTTTAATAGAAATCAAAATCAATCCCTAATACAAACTACAATCATTTTTCTTCTTTGTTTCTACTACTCCCCATCCTCTTAATTACCGCTTCAACTTTTTCTTTAATTCAAAGCTTCAATTGATTAAACCGATATCAAACCAAGAAAACAGCAGAAGAAGAAGTAGAAAAGAAGAAGACAGTGATGATAAGCCAATATTTTTCTTTCCACAGTAAAATTCTATCGATCACTTTCCAATCAAAACCATTAATCTTTTTCATTCCATTAAAGAGTTTCTTTAAGAACAAACAAAGGAATTTTAGATTATCAAGGGAGATAAAAGTTTGGGAGAAAATTGTGAACAAAGAGAGACAGAGGGAAGGAGCAGTAAAGATTGTAGGGAAGAGAAAAACTCAAACAGAAGATTAGGGGCATATAAAGTTTTGATAGTCTTATTCTATACATCAAAGTGTGAGTTAATTAACTTACTCCTACTTACAAGATCATTTTTTAGCCATTGATCTAGCACGTGCGGACACTTCTTGTTAGTATAAAGAAAGGAACTCTAAAATTCATTAACTACCCAAAATTCAAATTTTTTTTAATAAGAAATTAGTTTTTTTTTTTTGTTTGTAAATAAGATATTTCATTAAAACTAAGATTCCAAGAAGAGTCTCTGATACAAAAGGAGTAGAGCCATCTAATATGGGAGCAGTAGGTTTCCCAATATTAGTTTACTTAGAAGAGACACACCTCCACACCAATAAAGCTTCCTGCACCACCCATTATTATAAAACCACCATCATTATCAACCCTACTTCAACCACCATGATGACGATTCAAAGAGGCAGACTATTCGACTTTGGTGGTTTCGACAACCATAATACATTTGGAACAAACTGAGTCATCGATATCTGAGTAAATATGATAGCATTTGGAACAAACTAAATTGTCGTGTTTTCAGTGGACTTTTCCCCTTAACATTTGGTATTCAAACATCATCTATTATGGCTCTAGGAATATCCAAATACTTCCACCAAATTTAACTATCTATTGTATAACAAAAATTCTGGGCGTACCGCCCTCCCAAACAAAATTAAAACAACCCCTCACAAACTCCCTCCCAAACCTGCCCCTGTAAAATCCTCGGGCCCCACCCCCTTTTCTGTGAGCGACGGTTTTAGTTTTGTTTAAAAGGGCGGTATTCTCAGAACCATTGATTGTATAATCTAATCATTTTACATGATAATGGAAAATGTACTGTCAAAGAATATGATGGAGAGTAAATATCAAAGCGAAATATCTCAGGCTGACAACCTTGAATATGATGGGGTATACAAAGCATCCCAGTATAGCATATTCAATAATTTGCACAGGCCTGAAACATCCAACTATTTACAACAAACAAACGAAAAAAACACTGGGATAAATCTTCCGGATCAGGTTCAGGTTAAAATTTTCCCGATACCCTTTGAAGTTTCCAGCGTGAATTCTCGTTATGGACACAATGAAGCAACAGCCAGCCGGGTCGTGAAACCGCCACATACACGGTTGTTGGATATTCGGGCGGAGACCAAGAACGGAAGAATTGATCTGCCTAGTATGTTTTTGATCGGGAGTGGACCCCTGTAAACAAATATGTTTGTCCGTCAGATATATGGTTCAGCAGAAAATGCACCACATGCATATTGGTAGAAGTGGGTTTCACTGCTACCTAATGCAGTATTCAAGTTACTCATGTTAATAAAGCATTTGAAATGAAAACTCATTGTTTCAAGGTTTAGATAGTGTACCAGTTATGGGAGTCATAGCTGTTGTTGCGATTATCCCCTAACACAAACACATATCCACGAGGCACATACTGCACAAACAACAGAAATGTGTCAATGGTTAGTAAAGCAATGAACCTTACTACCTACACAAAAAGCACATGACAAAATGAAAGAAAACAGCAAGAACTTGAGAATCAAAAACAATTTGAAGGAACCCAACGGGAAGTGGAAAGCATCATACCACTAAATCCATTTCATAGGCAGTAGGCTCTAAAATGAAATGCTCATCTTGATAACTAAATAGGATACATACGTCGACATGCTTCATTATCTGGATGTTGTGGTACTGGGTTGCAAAACTACCTGTTAAATGGACTCCCATTTTGGCAGTAGAAGTTGGGAAATGGTCTTTCGATTCTATGAACCCAAAATGCCTATCGGTGTTTTTCCTTTTTGGTTGAGATTGCAATCAGTTATTTGACAGCATCTGCATAGCAATTGTAACATTATAAAATAGATAATTAAGATGATATAAGTTCTCTTTTCTGAATTCTAGTACTTCAGGTTGAAAGTGATGTACATGTTGGTGATAAGGTTTTTGGTGCAAGAAATATGTGAAGTCATTTCTGCTCTTCGGCGATCACAGAAATTGTTAGAAAAAGTTGGACTCAGAACTTCACATAGCGTCATAGAGAGGGTAATGACTACACGTCTAGAAAGTAAGACAATAGGAACAAAAGTTACAAAAGAGAAAATCTATCTGCCAAGAACAAAACAGATCATTCCGCCAATTATTATTTTTTACTTCAAATCAAAATGAAAACCAAAGTAATGATTAGAAGAGCAAAACCGAAATTAAACCTTTTCCAAATTTAAAATAGATGATTCCACCTAAATCGAGTACCCAACTCTACCACTGACAAACAAGCCACATCTCATGCTTTTCGACCTTCATCAAATAACTTGTAATTCCAGCTCAAAATAGATAAGATCCCGTTGACTTGAAGCAATAACCACTTGAAGCCTGTTAGAAGCAACATCGTTCTCTTCCCAGGAGTTTCCTACCCATTAATACGACCATCATCCCTTTTGGGTGGGCTTGCGTCATCTCCTACAGAGTGCATCACTGATAGTGAAGCACTTGTATTCAGAAACCCACTATCACTGACTTCCTCGACTGTCTCACTTGTAGAAAGCACAAGGGTTGCTTGTGCAAAGTAAACAACGATTAACATTTTCTTAACTGTTCAAACCGGGCTTCAAAATTCGTAGAGATGAACGTGGTCCCCGACCACAGATACAACTCATGGTTCCCAAATCCTGAGGCAGCAAAAACTCCGTTTTGAGAACATACATCGCAGCAGTGACAGGTACAGTACTAAAATACTTGATCTTTAACAAAAGAAAAAAATTGTGAAAAAATACAATAAAAAAGTGTGTGCCCTTTAACTCCTCCGGTTTGTCTTAGATTCCCTGCCTTGGTCGCATTTATTTAGAATCAAACCAAACTTCCTTCGTGTATCTAACGAAGTTAAGATGTACTAAAGCACCTTATCATGATGCACCCAAGATAATGAACTGCTTCAACTAACATAATGATGCAACAATAGACTCCATGCAACTGTCAAGATCAACTATGGTTTAACTCCTAAAGTTACGTCCATACCCGAGTCCTTTTACAGCTAACCCATAAAAAGCAAGAAATCCAAAGTTTTAAATCCCCATGCTGCCATTAACAGCTCCAGCTATCGTTTTTGCAGCAATGATCCGGAAACCATCAGATATCTACAATCTATCGTGTGTTTCCTCTGTAATCCTCTCAATAGTCTTCTGTGTGAACCACATAAACTATTAAGACTTCTATTCCTGATGCTAGGGTACCTATCATTGTGAACTTTCCGAGATAATTTCAATAATTTCTGTTCAGTGCTGCATTGTATGGGTTTTCATGGGATGCCCCATTGTTGTAAATTCCTTGATAAATGAGAAATTACAAAATTTTACTATACAAAATTTAGGTGGCAAAGAGAGACCAGAGTAATTAAGCTCGCCTGACGCTGGGACTGTTCAAGATAAGACTTCGAGGAAGAAAATGAATTTAGCGGGGGATGAGTTTGAGAAAATAAGCAACCATAACCACACGTCCTTTATAGGATCAACAGCTATCTACAGTCCTGGCACAATTCTTCTGGAGCCCAAATTTCCAGAATGTTTCTTGATGAATTTTTATCAAAACTATTTCTTTCTTTTAATTGAATTGATGAGTGTTGCGATTGGGAGAAAAATAATTTGTGGACCCTAGTAGGGAAAGCTTTGCCGAATTCACCATTTTTGAGCTCAAGTCAAAATATCCCCGACTCCGTGACCCATATACTTTAGGCATTAAATAGCTCGGCTTGATTTGGATATCCGATTAATCGAGTGATACCAAATGGCATAAAATAGGGTCATTTTCAAGAAAAGAAGTTACCCTTAACCAAATATTTTCAAAGTGGCAAAAATGCCCTTTTATAATTTACACTAAAAAACCGATTAGGCTAATTAATTGAGTTTAGATAAAAATTTTGAAAATGAAAATTCAAGCAGATTAAACCTTTAATCCGTCTTGTGAGTTCGATTAAGATCAAAAATTTGGTTTTCAAAAATGTCAAGGCTCAAGCAAGGTAGAGGTTTGAATAAGGTGACTGCTATATATGGCCTGCAAGATGGTCTTTGTTTGAATAAAATGCCGACCAATTTTAGCCTAAGGTATTTAAATGAAGAACATCCCGACTTTATTTTTTTTTGACACACAGGAGATGGCTATTGAAAAATATTAGTCGACAAGGTCTACTGAAAAACCCCGCCTACATGTTGAGAAAATACCCACGGCTGGTATAAGTCGGCAAGGTCTTCAAAAAATATTTACTGTTGAAAAAATTTACACTGCCGCCATGGATGTTATGAAAAGTCGGCAAGATATGCATGTTACGACCTTGCCGACCAAAAACATAGAAATCATAATTTTCGATTTCCAACCTAACATAACAATCAATCACACAACACAATGATGGGTTTGAGTTTAAACATCATTTATAGTCTTCTTTTCGCTGTAGAGTCAACAATTTTTTTGGAAAATTAAAGTTGAAGATTTTTATATGGCTTTGGTTGATGGAAGATGAAGATGAAGAAGAAGAAGAGAAGATTAAGAGTTGTTTAGTTTTTAATTTTAGGGTTAATGAAATTAAGAAATGAGTTTATTTTTAAGATTTAATTAGTTTAAGGGTATTAAAGTAAAATCACCCTTTTAATAATGACACATCATGTCCCTTGAAATTGGGTATACCCCAATTAACTGGGGTATACCCAATCTCGCCAGGTTAAATAGTTGGTACGCAACGGCATATTCAATAAATCCCTTCTAGCTATTACTACTGTTCTTGAGAGAGAATCACAAGCTTTGGTTGGTTCACTCTGGTGCAGAGTTGTTCAGTGCATTCTATGCAGTAAGTACTTACTAACCTTTAGAGCAGCCAAAACTTGGCAGCAACTCTTCTATTTCGACTTAAAGACTGCACATTTGGAGTTCAGAGTTACGCATTATTGACGTGAAACGATCCTATTTTGAGACCAAATGATTAATGAATATGCTAAGCACCTGATCTTAAAATCACTGTGCCCGTCGATAACGACCAAGTCACTGATCAAAATTGTTTTGAGCACTAATGTTGACAAATTGTTGGTGTAGGGTTTTGTGGCATCATTTGCAGTACAAATCTGGTGCATTAACAGGAGGTCCAGTATTTTTTGCTGTCTATCAACCAGTTTAAACCTTAGTGGTTGCTATCATGGCTTATGTGAGGAATTTTCCTTGGGTGGGTATGTGGATTACGCATTTCTCCAACGATGTCCGGCTATCACAAGATCCGTCAGATGAGAACGAAGAAGATGTTACAGCTTGGAAGATGAATTGGGAACAAGGGAAGTTGAATGGATCCCCCAACAAACTAGAGGAAATTCTTCAATTCCATGCAGAAGGCATCTCTCATACCTGGAGATGTCAAGAAATGCAATATCCAAGAGGTAGGGTCAATAAATGGATTTGTATCTGTTTGTGTGGTATCTTCTCTGGTTACTGTTTGTACTGCATACTAGGTGCAGCTCT
>JAJJWW010000927.1:0-21208 GCA_023531295.1 Papaver armeniacum
CGAAGGATTAGTTTGCTAGAAATGCAAACTTCAAGTATTTATAGACAAGGAAGTTTGGACACCAAGGAATTTCCAAAACCGAAAATATTCTCAAAGATATTCAATACATTCCAAATTCGGTTTTCATAATTCCTGGAAATGCTCTGTCCAAAATAATGATCGAAAATCTCTCTGGAAAATCTCAACTAGTAAACGCACATTACTAATTCTCATTTTCCTAAAATAAAATTAACAACCTTAAATAAAAGATTCTTAACTTATTTATTTCGATCCTGGGATTTTCTTCCCCGTAGCTATTAAGAAATAACTTTGAACAATAAAATATAAACATTACTGCACGTGTTCAAAGTATGCCGACATCCTTACTTTGTACGTCCTCTTTCATACTTACAACCTTGAAACCAATTTTCCACACTTCCAAACAAGTTTAGAATTGGTTCATCTGACTTTCAAGAACTATGCGATTGATTAAGAAACACTCAATCACAAATCATGGGTTTCACGGTTCTACCAAAACAAGTTTCGGTTCTACCTCCATGTGAGTACTGTGCATAGTCACACTAGCTTCCCAAAATTCGGTTGACTAGGTACTAGGATCGGTTCCCCACATATATATGGTATCTAACTTATATGTGTTTTCCTATGCATTGACTAATGCATCAAAATAACTTATATTTTCCATTGGCATTATTCACTAATGCATTGACCTTCCTAGTATTTTCCTATGCTATGTTCTCGGCTGAACTCTCAATGTTGGCATGACATGACGATTAATGTTCACTCGTAACGGAGTAGCGTGAATCTCCCGAAGTGTCAGTATTTAGACCTGCATGAAAACACTCACGTATGCTACACCACTCTCCGACAAATAGATCGGCGTGTTGACACACTATTTAATTAAAAGTTAGTACGATCGATACGTTTAAATTCCTTAAGGAAAATCTAGACTGTCCATATGAGTCTTAAAAAACGATCACATCCACGCAATTTGGCCAAGCAATTCAACAATCCTAGCCTACTCCCAGAGGAACTAGGCGATCATCACGATGACCACCGGCGAGCCCACTAACATCCCAGTCGGTCAGAATCCATTTAGTTCACCCGTAACACCCTCAAACGTTAGCCAGAACATGGGTGATCGCGCCGTTGAAAAAGAGCTCAAACGAGCCAAGACCGACCATAACGATATCAAATTCATCACATCCGTCCAACTTAGCTAGCCTAGTTGGACGGTCTAGATCTTCCCTCGAATGATCAAAAAGGTACTGGCATGTTCACCGGCGACCCAACTACATCCTTGGTCAATCGACTTGCCCACGAAAAACCAGGAGCGCATTGAATCACTTACCCAAAGTAGGGTGAACGCGCTGCTTTGGAAACCCTAAGTTGCGTTGTGGCAACACGCTACTGTCGCAAATCAATCGTAACCATCCATCTTCGCCGGCCAAATCGAGTGGCTTAGATTCAATTTCAGGCGACCCCGAAGATATCAGCGTGCTCACTAGCAACCCACCTTTGCACATAGCCGATCGGCCTACTCAAACTAGCGCCCAACTCTTTCAATCGATCAACCAAAATAGGGTTGGCCACACGGCTTCTAAACCCTAATTTAAATCAACGGCAGTAGGCAACTGTCGCAAATCATCTCATCCATCCAACTTTGCTAGCCTAGTAAGATGGTTTAGATTTATTTTCAGGAGGCCAACAGGGTAATGTTATGATCATCGGCCACCCCTCCTCCACAGGGAGCGATCGACCAAATGGTAGCTAACCTATAGGGTTCTCAAATGATCGCCCAAAGGTGGCCGGTCATGCTACTTTTTTAAGACGTTCAATTCACGACTAATTTGAACGAGCTCTAAAACAACGATGTTTCCTGCACATCGATTATTTTCAGCTGCTTGTTTAAAAGAGATGCTTTATATACATCGATTATAAGCAATGTTTTATAAATATTGATTTCAAAAATAATTTTATTATTTGACCTAAAAGCACTATGTGATGCTTTTAGCGGCGAGTCTCATGACTTGACCCATTTACTCGAGACATCAAACATGTCACAAACTGGGGGATGCTCACTGGGGTATTGGTCTGGCGGTTTACAGCATACGGCGTGCAACGCGCCCATTACGAGAAAGTGTCAGGAAAATACGGACGATTAACAACAATGAAAGTAGTGGGTGAAAGTGTGACCAGTTTTCCCTCGTAATGGAAACGTGGTGATCACCACTTTTTATACAACCCCATTTCTCCACTACTTAATCACCTCCACTTCTTACGAGATCAGGGTGTGCTCGAACATGACTTGTATAAATAAGATTTCAATCTATTTCAAAAACAACACAAGTGTTATCAACACACGTAGCCAGAAACCATATTCTGATACAAGTCATAAAACAGCCACACCTTCATAATTCAACATTCTGATCTCAAACACCTTCTTCGTTTCCCTCCCTAATATCAACTCTTCTCCTTCACTTTGTGACCGAATTGAATCTGGAACGGCCATTTCTTGGTTTAGGCCAGAGTCTTACAGATTGATCTCTCGAATCTAAAAGTACTCCCGTACAGTACATTTGTTTAGGGTTTGAATTCGTTTCTCATCAACACACCCAAATTTACCAAAAACAGCACAGTGGGAGATTAATCTCTAGGTTGCAAGATCAATTTTCAATTTCATTTCAATTTTCTCAAATTAAAGATGGTAGATCTTAGGTCTGGGTTAGTTACCAACCCTGATGCTACGGGCGCTGATAAAAATTCTGGTGCCAATATCCCTGCCGTTAACACCAATATACCGCCTGCCAGCACAGTCAACACATCGCATGGTGTTACATCCTCTAGCACCAACACCAATAACGCTGGAAGCATCCCCTCTGGCGTGACACCTCCTATTACCAGAGCCAGAGCCGCTGCTACTCCTAATATTTCTTCAAGCATGATGCCTCCAATTGTCACCAGGGCTGCCACCATTTCTTCATCAGGACGAGAGACTAGAGGAGTCAGAGGAAGCCAACCCCCTATCACCATTGTTGATTTGATGGAAAGACAAGAAGTTCTCGCTAAGGCTCAGACGGACATGACTACAACTCAGAAAGAGGTACTCACTTTCCTCAAGACGGTAACAGAGCGACTACCACAAGAGCCGCGTCAACCCATGAAGCCAATAAGGAGTACTTTTAACACTCCTGGCGCAAGCGCTTCAACAGGACGTGCCTTCATAGATGAGGAAGTTCGTGTGGCCCCTGAACGCTTACGAGAAAGGAATCATCCGTCCAACTTCATCACACACAAGGATCTGGAGCGTCTCCTCCAAAATCGAGGCAAAGAAAACCCGGTGGACATGCACCAGCACCAACCTCCGTATCCTCCTGATGTGCAAAGAGTTCCTCTCCCGAGAGGATACTCCTCTCCTTAGTTTTCCGTCTATGATGGTACTGGTAATGCTCGCGAACACATTTCTCGTTTTGCTGGAATCCTTGGGAGAACACGAATACAATCATGTCCTCCGCCTGAAAGAATTTTCAAAGTCACTTACCGGAAGAGCATATACCTGGTACAACAACATCGCACCAAACAACATATCCAACTGGTGTGAGATGGTCACCGCTTTCTACAAGAAGTATTTCTTCGTGTCTGAGCAAATCACTTTCTCAGACTTAGGAAGAATGTTTCAACGGAACAATGAGCATCCAAACGATTATGTTAAGAGATTTAGAATTCAAGCTTTGGATTGTCATGACCCAAACGTGACCGAACATCAGTTGGTGGAGTCATACATTAACGGTATGGTTCCTATCTATCGTGCTTTACTGGAAAACCTGTGTTTTCAGACGTTCTCTGAACTCCATGAAGCTGCTAAGCGGTCGGCGACGACTGCACCAGCGCTGCTAGAAAGAACCAGACCGTCCAGGGGGTGAAGATGCACGCGAAACTCGAAGAAATAGACGCCTCATCAACAAGCAATATAACATCGGTCCTTCTGTAAGCGTAGTAGGCGAAGGAGGGAAAAGGAAAGCTCTAGCAGCAGAACAACAACCCAAGCTTACAGCACCAGCGCAGTCAACTCCATCCCGGAAAGCCGCAGCTAAGACCCCTGTGCAGGAAACTGGAGATGCTGCTCCAGACTTCCCATTTCCAATAAATGAAGTCATTGAACTCCTGGAAGCATGGATTCAAGATGACGCCATCAAGTTACCTCCCCTCAGATGTCCGCCAACCGAAGAAGATATGGCAAATCCCAAATATTGTCGTTACCATAGGTTTGTCAACCACCCTACCAGTGACTGCAACAAATTAAAGCGCATTTTCAAAGAGAAAGTGGATGCAAGAGAACTTCAATTAGGAAATGAAGGAGTCCACAGAGACCCTCTTCCTGTCAGGAGTTGCATGATTTCTGGGGACTCTGTCCACAAAACTGTGAAGTCTATAATGGAGCATTTATGTGAAATTCTGTATTTCTCTAAGGCGCAGCGTCAAGACATGTTTGGAGCCTTGATAAGCATGTGAGTGCGACATACTTATACCCATTATTACATTAGCTAGGCCTCGTTATTTCGTTAATAAGCCTGTTTTGAGTCATTTGCAGGAAATATAAGCTAATCTGCGCATTCGAAACATAAATGGCTAATAAGAAGCTAAAACAACGTTTGCGACTGAAAACCCAATGTGCAGTCCACGGAGAGCTGAATTAATAGTCAAGATACTTGAGCATAAAATAATATTTGAATATATGTATTTCATTTAAGGGAGGAAAGATTTGGTAAGTGGAGTTATTGGCAGATATTTTATTCAAAGAAAGAAGGGAAATGATGTTGACATGCAATTTTTTATGGAAAGAAATTGATAGAGTGGGTCTCGTATAAATTGATTGATATTAAGATATTACATGCATGTGAGATCATATTTTTCAATGAAGGAAAGTTAATGATTATGCATGCAACGAGGGGATTTGGCAAATATTTGGATATGAATTGAAGATTATTACTTTTTCTTATGGTTGTGGGAATATATGGTGTGATCCATTTATGAAAATAAGTTTTCAACAAAGATAATATTCTCGTGCATGTGATATAATTGAGTTTAATATTCATTTTCTCTAACTATGGAAAGCACGAAGTGGTTGCAACATTTAAAAAGGGATCGAGGTAATAAAGAAATGGGGAGAGCACGGCTGAAGAGCCAAAAGGAGAAAAAGGGTTTATTGTATTATTTTAATTTCTCCATGTCTTGCTAGATTTTATGTAACTAGGGTTCTTCGGTGGAAACCATTTCGATTGCGTAGACTCAAATGTTAATTCTCCATATAATATTTTGAATAATGATTTAAATATTAAAACAAATACGAATCAAAGTTGCACCAAAAATAATCTTGTTTGATTTTCGATTTTGTTCTATTTAAAATAAAATAAAATAAAAGATAAATTAGGAAAATAAAGAAACAAATCATACAGAGCTAGTGGTTGGCAACCTAGCAACAAGCTGGGCACCAACCCCTCTTTGAATAGCAATGCCTAATCTATGGAAAATAAAACTGCCAAAACCACTACTAGCGTTATTATTAACAAGACAGTTCTTAAGACGCTTAAAGAAACATAAAGTATCTTCACCGAGTTCACCCAAAGTAGAGAAGGCCAGGACTCCCAGACCATAACCAAGTGAAGTGCACTTGTCTAAATATTTAGCACGCTTTCTTGAAACCGCCTTAGAAATAGCTTTCCCTGGGACAAAAGAACGTATACCATCACCAGTAAAGGGCGAGACATCAGTGACATCCATACAAACATCTTGACCGTTTTCCCAGTTGAGGACAAGAATATCGGCAGGCCTCAAGTCTTTATCCTCATCCGAAAGAATACGAAGAGAAACTTCCTTGCGAGCAGGTACACTAGCTTTGTAACAAATATCAACAACAATATCGCGGACAAGATCATGTCGAAACTTACTTCCAACATCTTTAGCACAATGAAGCGCATGGTCACCAAATATATCCACAGATTTGTTACAACTAGTGCATAAGCCATTCTCAACAAACAATGGGATTCCAAGGCGATAGCAAAGCACGGCTCGGAATTTTCTAGGACCGATACACTGATTAAGCCCACTGATTGGTACAACTAATAAATAATCTAGAGCGTGTTTGATACGGTTACACTGCCACAAAATAGAATCTCTTGCAGACATAGAGAATTGGTCTGGGATTTGCTTCTTAACTGCATCAAAATAAGTGACTGCCAGGGAGTGCATGGAAGGGGGGGCAGTATCATCGACACGGTAAGAAGGAGGTAATCCACATACCTGGATAAAGTTCTGAAGAGCCAACTGATAAGCAGAGCCTTTGTTTGTTGAGATTAAACTACCCAGAATTATCTTTTGTACTGAAGCAGTCTGATTCTGAGAGGCAAGGAAACAGTAGGTACGGGTGTCCGCCATGGTGTAGATGCCAAGGCCACCATCTTTGATAGGCAAAGTATCCAATCTCTACTGTAAAGGACCAAACCCAGCACCGTCTCCAGTGATTAAGAGTCTCAAATACTTAAGTAAATGATCATCAAAAAGATCAGTGACAGATTGCAAGGCTGCTGGATTGGTAGTACGTAATGCAAAATATAAACGAGACACACCAGTGCAATTGAGAAGTAATAACATCTCACTCTGAGGGTCCCTGAGTTTTTTGGTTGCATCCATCAGTTGAACAGTCTTATTCACCCTGGTCAACATCATATCACTAATGAAGTTCGAATCCAAACTCACAGGTCCGCCCAAGAGCTTAACGCCATTAGAAGGCCTACCAATGTCAGAGGGGAATACACCATCAAGTATACTTCTGGGATCAATAGATGGCCAAAAGACTTCAGTTTTTCGGATATTAACGTGTAACCCCCTGTTAGGTCCTTCAGCTTCTATTATACTCAAGGCGTTGGCTACCTCCATAGTATCCCCAATAATGGTACCGTCATCAAGGTACCAAGCGTGTAAATCAAGAGTGCAGCGAGAAGCAATAGTCTTCACAAGGGGATGAAGAGTCAATGCAAACAGCAAGGGACCAAGGGGGTCCCCCTGCTGAACCCCGAGTGCAGATGACAAAATATATTAGTCATAATAGAGTTTAGTAGGTCGCAAGTAACAAAATTCTACCCAGCGAGAAATACCTGGACAATGAAGACGAACCTCTTTGATGAGATGAGATTTGCTTACCATGTTGAAAGTGTTGGAAAAGTCAATAAGCAGCATTGACATTTTATCTGAGTGGCCTTTCAACTCCAGTAAGCAATTTATGGCATGTAAAATACTCTCCCCACCGACCGGCACACCAACTCCAAATTGATAGTCGCCTAGATAAGAAGTCATCTCCTTTCCGACTTGTTTATGGGTGAAAACTACTCCTGCAGAATTTGGTAATTTGGGGTGTGGATGAGGAATGAATTTAAACCTTAAACAAATGCACTGCGCGGTGAGTGCTTGTAGATTCGAGAGATCAATCTGTGCAAGTCCGGCCTAAACCAAGAAATGGCCGTTCCAGACTTGTTTCGGTCACAAAGTGAAGGAGATGGGGTTGATCTTAGGGAGGGAATCGAAGAAGGTGTTGAGATTGTGAAGGTGTTGGCTTGCTTATGACTTGTAACAGAAAGGTGAGCAGGCTTGTAATTGATGCAAGCAAGCTCTGGGTGTTTGAATATGTTTTGTATTAACACTTGGTTTTCTGTCTCGTCTGGACTTGTGTTGTCGAAATAGGGCGGAGAACCTATTTATACAAGTCATTGAGCCTTATTCACGTCTCTCATGGGAAGTGGAGGAAGTGGAGTGATGGAGCAGTGGAGTTGTGCGTCGGTGCCACACTGTTGATGGTGGATTTTCGTTTAAGGTTAAATTTGTAAAAAACCAGAAAAATCATGCGCTGACATCTTGTAAAAGATAAAGCCATTTATAAGTGTTGGATACTCCTCACTTAATTCACCAAGAATGGAGCATGTAGCAACAATCCCATTCTCGTGAATACATGAAATTCCTCCAGGTTGGAGCATGTGGCAACAATCCCTTCCCGTGAATTTCATATCAGCCTTGTATTTCCAAAGTACTCATTATCGGTGTGGCATGACGATCGAGTGTTACTCTTACAGAGTAACACGAACCTCCAAGCACTATAATGAAATCATGTACGAAATACCCGTACAGGCTGAATCTCGGTGTGTTATACTAGCCCGATTGAGCCCCTCTCGGTGTGTTATACTAGCCCGATTGAGCATTCGGACTGACCGTACCAGTCCGGATATGATTTAATCGCAGATCATCCAACTCCATAAGCATGATTGGATGACCCCGCATCAATTCCATCACCCCCAAGCAGGTATGGAATACCCACGGCCGACCCCGCATGGTCGGCCATTGGCCTAGCTTGCCAAGAAACCGTTCATACCAAGCATTATGGACGGAAAACCCTAAATTAGGGTTTGCGGCATATTACATGTGTTGCAAAGCAGTCTCAACCATCCATCTTCGCAGGTATAGATGGAGGGTGTAGATGTAGACTTAAAGGGCCTAGAGCATGTCAACACGATCACCGTGGGACCGCCTACACACTTGACCAATCGGTCAAGACCAACAATGTTTGGCCGTGACAAAATCGTCACCCAAACAAGAGACGGCGCACGGCTTTGAAAGCCAAAATTAGGGTTTCAAGCCATCACGCGCGTCCATCTTCTCCGGCACGAATGGAGGGTCACAGATTATATTAAGCAAGGGCCGGTCATAACAGCATGACCACCGTGGGCCCATCTACCTCCTCATGTGTTCGGCCAAGGCATATCATGCCTGGTCAATCCAAAACGTGCGTCCATACTAGCATGGCCACGCCTCCCAAACCACAAACTGATCTCGACCGCTCAACTTCACCGGATGATTTGAATGGCTTAGATCACGTTTTCATGGGATATTCATGTATAGGCATGAACACCAGCCTGCCATCTTCACGTCAAACCCATCGACCAAGACCGACCAAATTAGGTCGTCTTGGAACGCGCGCTAGAAAAAGCATGATGCGCGGCCTTTTGCGGCATCAATTTCCTATTGCAAAATCGATCTCAACCACTCCTCTTTGCCGGTCTAATTGAGCGGCCTAGATCGCACCTTCATGGGACAGTGAGACATGGACGTGTACACTGGCATGCTATCTACATGCACGCCCGGACGGTTCTCTCCAAATCCCCTTCTATGCTCGGTTTCGACCAAGCTGAAGAGTGATGCTTGCGCACCTCTTCAAAAAACCCTAATATTCATTAACGGTCGCAGATGAGTGTCTCAAAGATCATCTCATCCGTCCAACTTCACCAGCTTGGTTATACAACCCTGGTCAGGAGTTATTTGGTCAGTGAGGCGTCATTACCCATCACTTTACCACATCATAATGCAGTACCTGCATAAAATACACACGATGCTTCACAAGTATCGACTTCAGCATTACATGCTATCTTTCGTGGATTCACGATCCACACATTCCAGACATCAATCATGTCACAAACTGGGGGGACACATACTGGGGTATTGGTCTGGCGGTTTACAGCGTGCAGCGTGCAACGCGCCATCACAAGAACGTGTCAGGAAGTCATGGACGGTTAGAGATGAACAGGAGAAGTGGGCAAGACTGGTCGTGTGGCACCGACGCACAACTCCACTACTCCATCACTCCATTTCCTCCACTTCCCACGAGAGACGTGAATAAGGCTCAATGACTTGTATAAATAGGTTCTCCGCCCTATTTCAAACAACAACACAAGTCCAGACGAGACAGAAAACCAAGTGTTAATACAAAAACGTATTCCAACACCCAGAGCTTGCTTGCATCAATCATAAGCCTGCTCATCTTTCTGTTACAAGTCATAAGCAAGCCAACACCTTCACAATCTCAACACCTTCTTCGCTTCCCTCCCTAAGATCAACCCCATCTCCTTCACTTTGTGACCGAAACAAGTCCTGAAACGGCCATTTCTTGGTTTAGGCCGGACTTGCACAGATTGATCTCTCGAATCTACAAGCACTCACCGCGCAGTGCATTTGTTTAAGGTTTAGATTCATTCCTCATCCACACCCCAAATTACCAAATTCTGCAGGAATAGTTTTCACCCATAAACAATTGGCGACCACAGTGGGAGATTGATCTCTCGGTTACAAGAATCGAATTCTCAATTCTTCGGTTTTCGTCTCACGATATATCCTCACCCGAATCCGCAGTGGTCGGGAGATATCATGGGAAGCATAGCTGGAATGTTGGAGGATGTCTTGGCAAATCAAGTCGGTATCACCAGAAGGCAGAGCGAGACATTTCGCCTTTTGAATGATATAGCAGCACAACTACAAGAAGGGTCGATAGGCATCAACTCAGACAAAGGTAAGAAACGTTGAATCCTTAGTCGAGTCACACCTTTACAAGTGGAGAAGCAAAAAGAGCACGCAAATCGAAAACGAATCAAGAAAGATGGACAACATGGTCCAGACAGAGGAAAAGACTTGTAGGAGTACTACAATGTCCGGATAAAGAAAGGGAGCTCGCAGCCTATGGAGCCCCGCTAGAGGATTTATATCTCAAAACTCTTGCCGAAGCCCTAAGACTGTCCAATCCGCGTCGACTTTTCAACCGACTGAAGAAATGCTTGAGAAAGGAGAAATCAATCAGGAAATACCTGAATACAGAGGATGGGAACGTTCAATCCGATCACTCAGCAGTGACATTACGACACCTTCCACATCCCTTTACCTAGGCAAGCGATCCGCAGATATGATGGCACTTGCAAATCTTCCAACTTCATCTCCTGTTCCACATCAAAGCCACGGAGAGACATCACAATGCCCACTAACACAGGAAAAGCCAGACTCAAGGTACTTACATTTCCCCTTCCCAATGAAGAAGATTCTGGAGCTACTAGAGGCGTGGGTACGAAATGGAGAGGTGGAGCTACCCCCGGTATGGCGTCCGCCTACTGATCAAGAAGTAATGGACCCGAGGTACTGTCATTTCCACCGGTTCCTCCATCACCCCACCAGTGAATGCAACGCTTTGAAGCGCATTGTTCAGGAGAAGCTTGGTCCAGAGCGATAACTCTGAGAGATTGGTGCGGAGGATTTTCTTAGAAAGGCTACTCCGGTTCGATACAAGTGAGGCTTCGAAAGCAAGTAAGTTTTACTCAACAATTTTACAGGAAAGATAGTTTAGAATTCACTGGGGACTTAACATCCCGCACGTGGAGAAAGAGGCTCAGTGATCAAACACCATGTTTGTTTCCATTCGTACCTCCCTTTTACATAATATTTGCAATTTCATGTGCAATCATTCATGACCAAGATGCAAATTTCATTTAACATAATCCCTTTCAAAAAGGTTGTCCACAAAACTATCTCAAAATAAACCAATTCAATTACCTATTATTTCAAAACCGGAGGTCAAAGAAAATCCTCACTATCACTCAAAAAGAAAAAAGCATCTAAAAAGGCAAGTATATAACACGAATACTTCAAGGAAAGTCCTTCAGCAACAACTCGTCCTTCTGGGCAAGAGAGACCTTCATCCTTTGAAGCACATCCTGCTTCAGCTCCAGTTCCTTAGACAACTTCTCAACCTCTTCTTCCTGGCGAGCAACACAGTCCGCGGAAGGGACTTCATCCTGTAATTTCTGGAGCTCCTGAATCTTGGAGAAACCTTTGAAGAACCAAGGAGCATTGAAACCGTATCTTTGCACAAACACGTCCCGATGGCACCTCCAATCTTCAATCATATCCTCAGAAACTGTTCGACCAGTCGTGACGCTCATCCCCTGGATTGAAACTAAAGCTTCTTGGACGCGGTTGACCAACGCAAGACGACTTTTGAGTTTCGTGGTGGTAGCAATGTGACCTTGCTTCTCCCATATCTTTGTGTACAACTCTTTGAACTGAACCGGCACGCTGAATCCACCAACCAACACATGGCCTGGATAAGGGATAGTAAAAGGAGGATCGAACAAAGCCCAGTGCTGCATCACCGGTAATTCACTAACCGCGGGAGCCTTGTCAGTTGCAGGAGGCCTTTCATAAGGAGTCACCACAATAGCCATATTGACTGGAACCTGTTCAGGATGGATCTCAAGAGGAGCCGCCTCAACTATAGCAGGCACTGCCTCTCTTACATTCCTTCCGGCATCTATTTCGCTCTGGGTGCTAATTTCCATCACGACCCCGTCAACAAGATCACTAAGGGAAGCGCCTCGTCCAACCGAGCTTGCATCATCCCCTGTCATGGTCCGGGAAAAGAAGTGGTTTCCCTGAAGACTTCTCGGTGTAAAGATCAGATTACTGCAGACTCCTGAAGATCGGTGCCGCGAGACTTCTCAACATGAAGATCGGTTTCTCAGACTTCTCAAAGATGAAGATCGCATCGCCAGCCTTCTCATTTTGAATGCGCGCCAACCTGGTGAAGACATTCTATTTCGAAATTCCCTGATTTCAAGCAAGGATCGTTTTTAGAAGAATTTACACTGGAGAGATGAAAGAACCGATGGGAGGATATTTAAATACCTGCATATTGGAGGAATTGAGGATTATTGGACCGCATGCTTGCCTCTTAGGTCTCTCTCCTACTTGGGGACTGCAACTCTCAGCTCTGGTCCGTTTGGCTGGAAGTGGCTTCAACCGGAAATGCTTCGTCAAGACGTCAGAAGATGGCTCACTACGGGAATCTGTCACAACACTCTCCGAAAATTTCTGGAAAACCAACAGTTGTCTCCCCCAAAATTCCTTATACTTATCGGTTACCACTGGGTTTCTCCCAATAGGCCAGAAGGGAAGGCTCACCCGTTCTACAAACATGCCAGCGTTAAGAATATTCGGGAGAGATTCTTTCGGAACCCTTGGTGAACGAATAAATGGGACACCCTGATCAAATCCCATTTGGCGAGCAGCCCTGTCAATATTGTACGGAGTCACAGAAAATTCTCCGTTAAATAGAGACGGGACATATCTGGAATGCAGCTGCGCAGGTAAATAAGTTCTCCAGATTTCATAGTTTCGACATCGGTACACAACACAGCATCAGGACCGTCAGAAGTGATAGCAAAGGTCTTTGGCTGAACAATGGAAGGGTGGACCGGCCCCCATGGACGGAAATCTACAGAAGACACATTGTCAAATACGTCCACAAGTTTCGCACCACCTCTGGGACGCCTTTTATTCCAACGGAGTATTCTCGAGCCACCATATAAGTTATTGAGCGAATTTCCAGGAGTAGGAGCGTAACTTTTGAAGTGTTCCCATAAGAGCGCCTGAAGAAAAGCGAAGTGAATGTGCGACTCCACCTTCTTGTACCCGTTAGAAGCATGCATGTCCATTGCTAAAGCATCCAAATGAGAATATAGTGATCCAAGGAACAATGAGCCCAGAGGAAGAACTTCACCCTTCGCCAGCCTTATAGCAATCTTAACAAGGTCACTTCTAATGGTCTTCTTTCCAGAACCATCATCGAATATATCCCTGGATAGCCATAAAGACAGAACGCAATCACACCGAGCTCGTTTTCCAACTCTTGATCCGGCTCGGGTCCGCAGGAGACCACTCCGACACCCACCTGTGTAAAAGCATCTCGCATCTTTTTTTTCTTCCTTGTCCAGACTGTCGAATTCTCGCCACTTTTTGAAGTATAGCACCATAGTTACTTTGTTCCGTATCGTAGAGCTCGTAAGAGAGACTTCCAAAGAACATGCAGGTTCATTAATGCAGCCACACTCTCCAAAGTAATAGTCATCTCTCCCCATCTAGATATGGGTGTGAGTAGAAATATGCCACCGAGAAATGAAGGTAATCAAACCCGCGATGTCTTTCCTAATTTCGAGAGTAGCAGATGCCATGACCGCATTGAGGATCTGCGCTTTGGTCAAATTGTCCTTAATGCCCTTATTACTCAACATGCGTCTCATCCATCCTTCATAAGAACCAAAGTGGAGCATGGCAAGTCTTGAAGTCAATAGGAGAAGGCGGATATTCGTTTCTCTGGAGACAAAATCTCACCACAAGTGCTGAAGAAGAGAATGGATCAGTTTCCATATTTTCTGAATCGGAAAGCAAGACTATCTTATGAGAAGGATGTCTCCTAATGCTTGGGAAAGGCGAGGTGAACAACTCATCATCAATGTTCGGCATATCTTTGAAGCTGTCAACACTTCCTGACTTGGCACCAACATTATCTTTGAAGACATCTCAACAGGGATTCTTTTCTTCCACAATGAAATAAAAGACAGGAGTTAGAACTTGTATGAAAGCACATGAGAGATGTAGTCACACACGGCAAGACACAACTCACATCGGAGCACACGATGGCCGGTCCAAACACCATTCAATTCCGGTACAAATTTTAGTCTGGTATTGATTTCAGTCTGGTATTGGTATCAAGTCTGGTACAAGTTTCAAGTCCGGTACAACTTTCAGTCTGGTATTGGTTTCAAGTCCCAGTACAAATTTAGTGGGTACAAGTTTCAAGTACAAGTTTTAGTACGGTATTGATTTCAAGTCGTGCAAGTTTCGACCTGGTATTGATTTCAAGTCAGGTGCAAGTTTCAGTCTGGTATTGATTTCAAGTCCGGTACAAGTTTCAAGTTCGGTACGAATTTCGGTCAAGCGTATGTGGGTGAGACCCACGGTCAATCAAGCATGCACGGCGGGCCCACGTTCATTCTCGCGCATCATAACACGATTTTCTTTGTTCATGGGAATCGTGTATGCGAGGTTCAAGCCAAGGTTTTTCCTTTTCAAGATACAACCTAAAAGCTAGGTTTTGCATGCAATGGTGGAAAGACTAAGCATATGCACATCTTACAAAAGGTGTTTACCTAGCAAGCTAGGGTTTTTACTAAAAAAAAAAAAAAAAAAAAAGACCGAAACTCACCTTGGGCGGACGGACGGCAGCAACGGCGACGATTCCGGCAACAGGCTCCGGCGGGTGGCGGCGTTTGGCGACGGCAGCAAGGTCACGACGGGAGCTGCTCAAACAAAAAAAAAAAAAAAGAGAAGAGGAGAACTCGTGAGGAAAAAAGAAAAGGATTTTTGTCTCTTTTATAGACAAAAAATTAGAAGAATCCCAATAGAAGAAGGATTCCTCCCTTATTTGGTTTCCTCTTTTGATTCAAATACCCAAAGAAAGAAACCGGCCCCACCAAGGATTCCATACAAGCGTGACGGCGTGGGAAACTAGCGGTCGGCCAACACTCTTCCGGGAAAACTCCTTTTATCCTGTCTTTCTCACATATGTATGTCACCATCTCATGCCTACCACACAATAGTGTAACCATTATGTGCTAGGCAGGGGACTAATGTTGATGGTGGATTTTCGTTTAAGGTTAAATTTGTAAAAACCGGAAAAATCATGCCGACATCTTGTAAAAGATAAAGCCATTTATAAGTGTTGGATACTCCCTCACTTAATTCACCAAGAATGGAGCATGTAGCAACAATCCCATTCTCGTGAATACATGAAATTCCTCCAGGTTGGAGCATGTGGCAACAATCCCTTCCCGTGAATTTCATATCAGCCTTGTATTTTCAAAGTACTCATTATCGGTGTGGCATGACGATCGAGTGTTACTCTTACAGAGTAACACGAACCTCCAAGCACTATAATGAAATCATGTATGAAATACCCGCATGTGCCGACTCTCGGTGTGTTATACTAGCCCGATTGAGCCCCTCTCGGTGTGTTATACTAGCCCGATTGAGCATCCGGACTGACCGTATCAGTCCGGATATGATCTGATCGCAGTCATCCAACTCCATAAGCATGATTGGATGACCCCAGATCAATTCCATCACCCCAAGCAGGTATGGAATACCCACGGCCGACCCCGCATGGTCGGTCATTGGCCTAGCTTGCCAAGAAACCGTTCATACCAAGCATTATGGACGGAAAACCCTAAATTAGGGTTTGCGGCATATTACATGTGTTGCAAAGCAGTCTCAACCATCCATCTTCGCAGGTATAGATGGAGGGTGTAGATGTAGACTTAAAGGGCCTAGAGCATGTCAACACGATCACCGTGGGACCGCCTACACACTTGACCAATCGGTCAAGACCAACAATGTTTGGCCGTGACAAAATCGTCACCCAAACAAGAGACGGCGCACGGCTTTGAAAGCCAAAATTAGGGTTTCAAGCCATCACGCGCGTCCATCTTCTCCAAGCACGAATGGAGGGTCACAGATTAGATTAAGCAAGGGCCGGTCATACTAGCATGACCACCGTGGGCCCATCTACCTCCTCATGTGTTCGGCCAAGGCATATCATGCCTGGTCAATCCAAAACGTGCGTCCAAACTAGCATGGCCACGCCTCCCAAACCACAAACTGATCTCGACCGCTCAACTTCACCGGATGATTTGAATGGCTTAGATCACGTTTTCATGGGATATTCAGGTATAGGCATGAACACCAGCCTGCCATCTTCACGTCAAACCCATCGACCAAGACCGACCAAATTAGGTCGTCTTGGAACGCGCGCCGGAAAAAGCATGATGCGCGGCCTTTTGCGGCATCAATTTCCTATTGCAAAATCGATCTCAACCACTCCTCTTTGCCGGTCAAATTGAGTGGCCTAGATCGCACCTTCATGGGACAGTGAGACATGGACGTGTACACCGGCATGCTATCTACATGCACGCCCCCGGACGGTTCTCTCCAAATCCCTTTCCATGCTCGGTTTCGACTAAGTCAAGAGTGATGCTTGCGCACCTCTTCAAAAACCCTAATATTCATTAACTGGGTCGCAGATGAGTGTCTCAAAGATCATCTCATCCGTCCAACTTCACCAGCTTGGTTATACAACCCTAGTCGGGAGTTATTTGGTCGGTGAGGCGTCATTACCCATCACTTTACCACATCATAATGCAAGACTCGCATAAAATACACACGATGCTTCACAAGTATCGACTTCCCGAATAATACGATTTATTCAATTCAAAGCATTACATGCTATCTTTCGTGGATTCACGATCCACACATTCAGACATCAATCATGTCACAAACTGGGGGACACATACGGGGTATTGGTCTGGCGGTTTTACGTGCAAAAGCATGCAACCCGCCATCACAAGAACGTGTCAGGAAGTCATGGACGGTTAGAGATGAACAGGAGAAGTGGGCAAGACTGGTCGTGTGGCACCGACGCACAACTCCACTACTCCATCACTCCATTTCCTCCACTTCCCATGAGAGACGTGAATAAGGCTCAATGACTTGTATAAATAGGTTCTCCGCCCTATTTCAAACAACAACACAAGTCCAGACGAGACAGAAAAACCAAGTGTTAATACAAAACGTATTCCAACAACCAGAGCTTGCTTGCATCAATCATAATCCTGCTCACCTTTTTGTTACAAGTCATAAGCAAGCCAACACCTTCACAATCTCAACACCTTCTTCGCTTCCCTCCCTAAGATCAACCCCATCTCCTTCACTTTGTGACCGAAACAAGTCCTGGAACGGCCATTTCTTGGTTTAGGGCCGGACTTGCACAGATTGATCTCTCGAATCTACAAGCACTCACCGCGCAGTGCATTTGTTTAAGGTTTAGATTCATTCCTCATCCACACCCCAAATTACCAAATTCTGCAGGAATAGTTTTCACCCATAAACACACGCGACCAGTCTTGCCCACTTCTCCTGTTCATCTCTAACCGTCCATGACTTCCTAACACGTTCTTGTGATGGCGCATTGCACGCTGCATGCTGTAAACCGCTGACCAATACCCCAGTAAGCATTCCCCCAGTTTGTGACATGATTGATGTCTGGAATGTGTGGATCGTGGATCCACAAAAGATAGCATGTAATGCTGAATTGAATAACTGTGTGTTATTCAGGAAGTTGATACTTGTGAAGTATCGTGTGTATTTTGTGCAGGTACTGCATCATGGTGTGGTAAAGTGATGGGTAATGACGCCTCACTAACCAATTAACTCCTGACCAGGGTTGTATAACCAAGTTTGGTGAAATTGGACGGATGAGATGATCTTTGAGACACTCATCTGCGACCGTTAATGAAATTAGGTTTTGAAGAGGTGCGCAGCATCACTCTTGACTTGGTCGAAACCAAGCATGGGATACAATTTTGGCCAGGCCGACCATACATGCGTGTAGACGGCATGACGGTGTAGGCGCCGTACTCCATTCCCTCACGAAAGTATGATCCGGGTCACTCAATTCGTCCGGTGAAATCGAGTGGTCGGGATCAATTTGCGATAGAAAACCAATGCCGCAAGGGCCGCTCGTCACGCCCTCTTCAGGCGCGCGTTCCAAGACGACCAATCTTGGTCGGACTTGGTCGGTTGGCTGGCGTGAAGGTGGTAGGCTGGTGTTCACGCCTACACCCGATTATCCCATGAAAACGTGATCTGAACCACTCAAATCGTCCGGCGAAGTTGAGCGGTCGAGATTAGTTTGCGGTTTGGGAGGTGTGACCACGCAAGTTTGGACGTGTGTTTTGGAATGGCCAGGCATGATATGCCTTGGCCGATCAAGTGAGGGGATAGACGGGCCCACGGTGGTCATGCTTTGGTATGGACCGGACCGCTTAATCTAATCTGTGACCCTCCATTCGTGCCTAGGAGAAAATGGACGCTCGTGATGGCTTGAAACCCTAATTTTGGCTTTCATAGCCGTGTGACCATGCTCCATTTGGGCGTACGAATTTGTTGCAACCAAGCATGGTTGGTCTTGACCGATTGGTCAAGTGTGTAGGCGGGCCCACGGTGATCGTGTTGACATGCTCTGGGCCCTTTGAATCTATATCTACACCCTCCTTCTATACCTGCGAAGATGGATGGTTGAGACTGCTTTGCAACACATGTAATATGCCGCAAACCCTAATTTAGGGTTTTCCGTCCATAATGCTTGGTATGAACGGTTTCTTGGCAAGCTAGGCCAATGACCGACCATGCGGGGTCGGCCGTGGGTATTCCATACCTGCTTGGGGGTGATGGAATTGATCTGGGGTCATCCAATCATGCTTATGGAGTTGGATGACTGCGATCAGATCATATCCGGACTGATACGGTCATTCCGGATGCTCAATCGGGCTAGTATAACACACCGAGAGGGGCTCAATCGGGCTAGTATAACACACCGAGAGTCAGCCTGTACGGGTATTTCATACATGGTTTCATTATAGTGCTTGGAGGTTCGTATTTACTCTCAGAAGAGTAACACTCGATCGTCATGCCACACTGATAATGAGTACCGGAAATACAAGGCTGATATGAAATTCACAGGAAGGGATTGTTGCCACATGCTCCAACCTGGAGGAATTTCATGTATTCACAGAATGGGATTGTTGCCACATGCTCCATTCCTGGTGAATTAAGTGAGGGATTATCCAACACTTATAAATGGCTTTATGTTTTACAAGATGTCAGCGCATGATTTTTTCCGGTTTTTACAATTTTAACCTCAAAATGAAAACCCACCATCAACATTAAGTCCCCTGCCTAGCACATAATGGTTACACTATTGTGGGGTAGGCATGAGATGGTGGCATATTTATATACTGAAATGACCAAGCTAAAGTGAATACATATTTACCGGATAGTTTCACATCGTCAGGCGTTGCCCTGGAACTGGTTGGTTCTGCGAAGGAAACAGGACTTGGTCTGGTGAGTCGCTTTGGTTCCTCTTGCATATATCTGAGCTCGGTCCCTTCTTCATGTGTATTTCTTTTATCATACACGTCTTCCCTCGGTATCTCGATAAGCCTCGTTGATTGTTATCCCGAATTAGCAGCCTTCATAGGTGGCAAGTAAAGACTTCTTTTCCTCTTGGGATTCCGTCGACTCGTGAGATTATAAAGAATCATCTCTCGCGGTCGTTTATTCTACATCTCGGTATTGTTCGATCTTCGATTGGTGATCGATTGATTTGATTTTTGATTTTTTTTTTTTGTGTGTGCGCTCATAACCTCCCCCCTTTGCAGTTTATCATGGAAGCGGCTGACGATCATTCTGTTGCTTCCCCAGAAAGAAGTTTCGAAGTTGACAAGCCCGAAAACCATGCACACGAAGATGTAATGGCTAAGATCGATCTTCCGCTTCGCGAAGTCGGTCGTGCTATACAGGGGATGTCTATTTCACACCTTCGTATTGCAAGAGGACGTATCTGTGCACTTTCAACTGCGATTGACATGGAGGAACGGTGGAGGCGCGAGGAAACGCTGCAGACACTAGTAAGCGCAAGGGCAGAGAGATTTGCAGCGAGGTTGAAGAGGTGGAAAGTTGAGCATGAAAGACCTCCGAATGAAGGCAAGTGTGATTACCCGGTTCAGGACGGCGTGATAATTCTTGATTCCGATACAGACGAACCTGAACATTTGAAAGCAATTTGCGTGGCCCCTAATATTGGTGTGCCTTTTGATACTCCCGTTGATGATGTTGGGATGGAGCACGATGCTGCGGAGATGCCTGATGCAGAAGCTGAGGGAGATCCGGAGAGGGGAGCATCAACAGGTGATGGAGAAGAACCCAACAATGGCAGCAAAGTAGGTCGAGTCGACCCTCTTGGCGACTAAAACCTCTTTTCTTTTTCTTCTTTCCAAGTATATTTTGTACACTCGAACATCTTCCTTGTACTCGGTGGCGGCCGGGTTCAAGGTTTTTCTTCCATTTGATTGTTTGAATAAAGTTTTTTTTTTTTTTATAACCCTTTGCCCCGCAATCGAATCTTGTCGGGCGCAAGGGTGTGCCTTCACTGTAATTCTTTGTGATAAAAGAAGTAATGCCACAATGGAATACTTACGGACTGTGTTCCGATGCAAGATCTTCCCGACTTTGTTGGGCAGATGTCTCAAATCATTTTCCTTTTGTGCACATGTTCTATTTCCTTATTCCCGTGAGATGTTTGCTTAGGGTTTCCTTTCTTGCTCCAGTGGATTGATTTAGGATGACTCGGGACTTTGTGTGAGTACACTAGTGGAAAATGAAATTTTAACTACTTTTTCTGGGTTTTACGAAAACCACTGCTGCCTGTCTGACGTAACCATAGGAGCTGTGAGCCGCTGTTGTTTTTTTGGGAAAAAAAATGGAAAATGAAAACTTGTCTCAAAAACAGCAGTTCTTTTAGGGGGTATTTTTGTAAAAATACCGAATTTATAGAACCACTGTGGGAGAAAATGGTTTCACAGCTTCAGATTTATTCTATAACTTTATCTCTCTCTCC